>QEPC01003140.1:405625-431782 GCA_003113815.1 Sphenodon punctatus | reverse complement strand
CTCTCTCTCTCTCTCTCTCTCTCTCTCTCTCTCTCTCTCCTCTTCTCTTCTCTTTGTGTGTGTGTTTCCCCCACCTCCCCTCCCTCCCTCCTCACATTACTTTCGTTTTCACCTCCACCATTTATGTTTCCCCTGTAAACCGCCAGCCAGACCAGGGCTGTATTGGTTAGTATATGTATGTGTGTGCGTATTCCACTGTGTGTTTTCTTTGATGTCCCTTTGAAATAAACATTCCTTTTTTTTATTAAACACTTGTCTCCCTCTCTTTCTCTACTTTTGGGGAGGGTACGTAAACCTGACTGTAACGTGTATCGAACCTCAGACTGATACTTGTGGCACGTGGGGACCCCTACTTCAACTAATTTGGCTAAGTCCCCTAAATTTAAGAATTGAGCATATATTGGGGTACTGACCCCCCCCACAATAGTCACACGTGGAAGGGGGTCTCCTACTAACAAATGTGAAGTCAGTACAGAGTCTTGAGCATGTGGTTTTCATCAAACTCATGAAGGAACATGCTGATGTCCAGATAGCTGACCCTTTTGATTACCCACAATCTTCACATTTTGCTGGATGTGGTACCGAAGAAGACTCCCAGGGAATTTGGGCCCATTTATCACCTCTAATTTAAAAGGACGGCCTTAGTGAATGATGCCATTTTGGATGGGCTTTTTTTCAGTGTTCTATTTCTCCTTTAACACTGCTTTTGAAAAGGTGAGAAGATGTGGTAAGGTGCTAAGCAGGTGAAAGTTACTGTAATAAACTGGCAAGAGGAAGATTTAATATCACCTTTCACAAGCTGGCATTGAAGAATTATATGGGTGAGTGCTCATGTAATAAAGCTCATGTAATTATATGATTACCTTGTGCTTGCAATCATGAAGGATTATATGAGTGGGTGCTTATGTAATAAAAGCTTTTTGTTTATACATGGTTCTGTTTTAACACATTGTCAGTTCAATGCTGTTCTTGGAAGGTGTTTGAAAAGGGCTGACCTTCCCTTCAAGAAGGTCTGTGCAGTAGGGAGCTTCCAGGGCCACAAGGGGTTCTGGGGTCTCTGGGGAATTAGCTCACCCCTCTGCTATGCCTTTTCAGCCCGAGCATCACCTGAAACCCTCCCTGAGAGAGGGGGGTACCCTCTTCTAGGACACAACACACAGTCCAGAGGGTTTTAGTCCACAGTCCTTTATTTCACTCTGTGTCCAATGTACCTGGGGCTGCCAGGTCAGTCGCCTCCACCCTGCAGGCCCAAGTCAGTCTCTCCAGGCTCAGGAGCAACACCAACAATCAACCCCCCAAAGTCCATCCAGCCAGGCCTCTAAGTCCCCAGTGGGTTCAGGCGTATCAGCAAATTTGACTTGCAGTCTTATATTCAATTGCTAGAAAATGGAAGGTGCCATCCCCGCCAACTATCATGGATGTTAGGCTATGTTTGTGGTACATGAACACAATGGAAAGGATTTCCGTAGATATAAATGACAAACTGGAGGCATTCTATGCGGTGTGGTCTAATTGCTGGTCTATACCGAAAGAGGGACCTTAATCTGGACTCAGACAACATCAAGATTCTCCTTCAAGATATTTGAGACTTGAATATCACTGGAAGAAGTCAAGAAAATCAAGAGTGAATTACTCATTGCTCCTAAAGAACCCTGATGGAATAACTTACCAGAAAGAATTTGCATTGTGATGGTTCTCTCTCTCTCTCTCTCTCTCTCTTTTCCTTTTTTACTCTTTCATTTTCAGTTGTATATGATTTGTTACATCCAGGCTGGTTGAAGCTTGCTCGCTTCTCAGACCAATATGTAAGTACAAATAATATATGAAAATCCTGCTGTAACCTTGGAAACAAATGCATATGTTACTGAGAATTGAGATAATAAAGTATTTAATTATTATTATTTTTTTTAAAAAGGTCAGTTCCCATTCCTTTAGGATTGGAGCAGTGAGTGTCGCTGCTGCTGAAGGGGTAGAAAATGACAGGATAACTGTAATAGGGTGCTGGCAATTGGGAGCGTTTAGATCTTATCTAAGGCCTCTTCCGAGATAAATAGTTATTGGGGCTGGTTACTGTCTGCTATTCATTTTCTTTTTTTCCTGTTTTAGGTTCAGCACTTGATGGGCAGAAGCATTTGATATGGATCGTGGCTCACAGTTTTGTTTACTAGGCAGCCAAATCATCAGGACAGAAGCAGAGTTCCCAGTTGGGACTGAGTGAGAAGGCGGAGTTAGTGTGGTTTGGAAAGAGAGGCATGCTCTGGTTGCATATATTACCCATAATGCACACTGCTTTGATACGGCAGTGCCCTAATGTTATGTTCATTCATTTAGGGGGGAAATAATTTAACAAAGGTTAAGGGTATTGAGTTGATCAAGTGGATAAAATCAGGTATTTTAGAAATTAAGAAATGATTTTCTGAGGTTTTGATTTTGTGGACACAACAAATTGAAAGAAGGGTATGGAAGTGGGCTGATCATCCTGATAGAGTAGAAAGAACACAAAGAAAAATAAATAAAGAGATGGCAAGATGGTTGCAAGCACAGGGAGATGGAACGATAGCCCATGGAGAGATTAGGTATTTTAGGCCTGCGTTATATTGGCTATATGGGGTCCATGTGTCGGAGTTGGATATGGACATATATTTAAAAGGTCTTGCTGATGTGCTCACTTAGTTGGTATTTGTTTAGGGAAAGGGGGGACTGAACCAGCCTAGCAGGGACTAGTGGTTTGTGTGTGTGGGTGTGTGTGTGGGTGTCCAGTGTTAAATTGTTGATTAAACTGGACTCATTTAATTAATGAGACATCTCCTTAAGAGATGGGGAGACATAACTCTGTGCAAGGGCTGGGTGTGGCATGGGTGTGTGTGTAAATCCCAGGATCTTTGGTTCGTGGCAACACACCCAATGGGTTAAAATGGCTGGTGAGAGCCCACAACCTTCTTTATTGGAACTAGGGATGGGCAAAGCGATTTCGGTTCGGGTTCAGGAGTTCGGTTCGGTCCAATTTGGTTCGGTTCAGCCGTTCGGAAAAAGTATCGCGAGAGCCCGTGATCATGCCGGAAACAGAAAATTCGAGTGTGTGCAGAGCTTGTGTGGGTGAGAGCGTGTGTGTGTGTGGCTGTTCGGTTTATGTGCTCTGTGTTTGGTTTGGCTGGCTGTGTTTGTTTTGGCGTGTTGTTGGTGAGTGTTTTTTGTGGGTGACTGACTTGACTGTGTGGATGGTGTTGCCTTGGTTAAAAAAATATATAATAATGCAGAAGATGCCGGTCATTCTGATTAATAGCCAGGGGGCCAAGTTAGTGGTCCTGGAGGAAGGAGGAGGAAGAGGTCGCTGCCCCAGCCCATGGACCTTCAGTGGTGGAGGTCTGGGAGCTGGTGGGGGGGGGAGCAAGCGGTAGGCACAGGAGGTGCTGCCAGGTTTGTAAACTTTTTTTTTACTTTGAGTGCAAGAAAGGCTCTATCCGTTAGAGTGAGCCCACTGGCGTGCGGATGAGTGTGTGGGTGGTGTGGGCATCAGTTGGGCACAAACAGTGGGCATCAGCGAGTGGCAGCAGATGTCTGCCACAAAGAGAGAGGGTACTGTAGTGTGGGGGTCTCTTCCAGCAGTCAGGCACGAGCACAAGCAGGACCCCCACCCAAACATGTGCCAGGCTAGCAATGGTCTCCACTCTCCAGTTGCCATGGCATTCCCTACGCAACCCCCAAAAAGGGCAGGATTTGCATGTACCTACCACCAGGGTCTTCCCAGCTGCCATCCATAGTGCCCCAAGGAGGGCAGGATTTGCACGTGCCAGCCAGCCAGGGTCTCACCATTGCCATCCCTCCACAGCACCCAAATAAGGGCAGGATTTGCACATGCCAGTCAGGGTCTCCCCATTGCCATCCCTCTGCAGCACCCAAAGAAGGGCAGGATTTGCATGTGCCAGTAAGGGTCTCATCTCCATTGCCATCCCTCCCTAGCACCCACACACAAAAGGGCATGATGATTGCATGTGCCAGCCAGGGTCTCTCCATTTGCCATCCCTAGCACCCCAAGAAGGGAGGACTAGAGGCATCATCATAAATGCATGACATTACTTAGGTGCTGTTTATGTGTTCCTGTTTCAGAGAGGAATTGGATGCCGGTGCTGGTGCCACGCCACGCAGGACACTCAGACGGAGGTTGCCAGTGCCACCCCCAGACATTGGGTGGACAAGGTCCAATGTCTGAAAGTTTTATGATAAGGAGAATGGGTTCACCATCTGCAAGGTAAGGCATGGGGGCTGGAACAACAGGGTATGCATGCATGCATTGCCCTCTATGACCTATTATGAATGGAAGTCACCTGCAGAGAGAGATTGCCACCCACCCACTTGTGGAGACAGAATGCAGGCATGGCTTGACACAGATCATTGATCTGACGCAGTATGGCACTTCTTATGTTCCTATCTTTTTATGTTCTTTAGACCTGCCAAAAAACATTCAAAAAGGCCAGGGAGGGGACCACATTGGGCCTAATTGCCCATATTGAGAAGGCCCACTGGCAGAAGGTGTCTTGGGCACAGGAGTCTGGCGGCGTGGCCGTGGAGCAGCAGAAGAAAGGGGGGGGAAGGCAAGCCAGAAGCAGCACCACCTGCAAAGTCCTACCCCCCCTCCAGCTCTGATGAGAAGCCCCCCCAGGAGCAGGAGGAGTCTTCGGTGGCAAGGGCCTTTCGGGGCCAGGTGCAGGGGACCAGCCGGGACTTTGTGACTGCCCTCCAATTAATGGAGAACTGACTGGTGGAACAGTTCCAGGTGGTCGAGTTGCCAGAGAAGAAGGTGGAGGTGTACTCAGAGTACGTCTCCAAGTATGTCTCCACTGAGAGGACCGACCTGGAGTTCTTCCGCCAGTCGGTCTCCAACTGGCGGGCAGCCGTGGCAGGGGCTGTAGAATACGCCATGGAATGCGGCTATGAAATGCTGGCAGGTGCGCCTTCTGGCCCTAGGTCCCCTGCACCACTTATGACTTTCCCCCAAATTCCAAGGGGCAGGGTCAAAGACTGAGTTCTTAGTGCGTACGTTTCCTTTCTATTTTAAAATGTTTGGGTTTTGTTTTATAATTTTGTTGTTGTTGTTGTTGTTTTTGTTAATTAAAGTTATATTTCTTGTTATTGTTATGTGCTGACCTGTCCAATCTTTTATCTATCTGTGTTTAAGTTCTGGCTGGCAGGTGGCAGAATCATATACAGCTTGTTGATCCCTACCAGCAGCACCTGGCAGCACATGTAGCATAGTTATTAATCCAAAGATGTGCAAGCAGCATGGTCTCAACTTGAAGACAGCCCCCCAGGAGCTACAGGGCTTGTGTTTGTGTGGGTGGGACAGAGAGAATGAGAGGCAGGTTCCTTGGCAGCGGGCAGCAGGCAGTGGGAGCTGGTGGTCGGGGTGGCTTTTATTTCCAGAAACTTCAGCTCCAGCGAGCATCCACGGGTGGGTGCGGAGGAGTAGGCTGTAGCCTGGGGGGGCGAGGCTGGCATGCGGGCACCGGGCTTCCGGCTGCAGTGGAATGGAATGCAGCCCTAAGTGGTTGGAATGATGGTCCCAGAATCTAGTTTATGGTTCCCGGGACAGGCTGGCATGACTGATTCAAGGATAGTGGAATGACAGCCTAAAGCCTATCGGGCACACTTCATTCAATCATGCGATAGGTGGTAGCAGCAGATACAGGAACACACACAGGCAGGCAGGCACATATAATACGTTTTTTTATATTCCACCTCATTATGGTAGGTTTGCTCTGTGCTGAATTTGGGCAATGGGCACTGGTCGCATAAGTACAGATGGGAGTTCTTCCTGGTTCTGGCAGGTGGCAGACAGGGTAGATGGATACACCTACCTCTCCCCCTCCAACCTCCATCTCTCTCATTCTAGCGGGGAGCCTCTCTCTCTCTTTCTCTCTCTCTCCCCCGTTCTCTCTCTCTCTCTGGCCATATAGTGCAGGTGACAGCATGGGTGGGATAGTGTTTGTCTATCCTTCTAGCAGTGGGGAGACTTTCTCTCTCTTTTATTTCTCTCTCTCTCTCTTGGCAGCAACCTGGGCGGACAGACAAGCAGCGTCACAGTAGGCAGTAGGGCAGGCAGGCTGGGACATTGGCAGCAGGGGACTCAGATAGGCTAGCAAAGACTGTGCAGCGCAAGAGAGCGAGAGCCAGTCAGTGTCACATAGGCGGGCTGAGATCATGTAGCCATAGGCCAGCTTGCAGGCTTACAGTTTGTTTCCCAATGCCACTCTGTGTCATGAGGTCAGTCAGATAAGGCGGCTGAGGCCATCTAGTATGAGAGAGAGAGAGAGAGAGAGAGAGAGAGAGAGAGAGAGAGAGAGGCAGGGCAGATTCCAGGCATTGGGAGCGAGGGACAGCACCTCAGCAGCACAGGAGCAGTAGCCCTATTCCAGATTGAGGAGGAGGAGCCCCGTCCCGACTGCCCCGGCATGGGATGGCATGTGCCACTGCACCATCCCTCCTTGTCCAGGGGCAGCTCGGAGAATCCCAGCAGTGGAGGGTTCACCTTCAAGAAGACCAACTGATTCACCAACTTGGCCCTCAGTCTCAGGCGGTACGGGGAGCAAATGATCCCCATCACTGAGAACAACTGCTCACTGGTGACACTCGTTGGTGAGCAGGACAGGATACACATGGCCACTTTGGACAGGGGCCCGCCACACGTTGGCCTTGCTGACACCGTAGGCCAAGAGATCGTTTCTGGGATCAATGCATGGCTCCTCCTCCAGGTAGGTCTCCACTGCTGCTGAGGCACCATCATACTTCCTCTGGTAGCTCTGGGTAGGCACCACTTGCCCCACTGCCCTCAGCCACATCGCTTGCCCTTTTGTGCTGGGCCCCATGCTCCCCAGAGTAGACTGCACACAGGAGGAGCTGCTTGCAGTAGTCGGGATCCTGCTGCTGCTGCTCATCTTGCTGCTGGTGATCCTGCTCCTGCTAGGGTTGGGGTCAATGATACATGAAGATGGCTGGAAGTGGTCACTGCTCTCACTCCCACCATCCCCAGGGGCATCCTGCTGCATGGCCCATTCTGCCTGCCGGACCTTCTGCGCCAGTGCACCCTTCTGGAGGCCATAGACCTCTGTCTCACGTGCCATGCTGCCCTTGATCCTGGGATCCAGCATGATTGCCAGGACATATTCCTCCCAGCTCAGGAGCTCATCAAAGTGCGCACTCAACCCCGTCTTTATCTTCTGTGACAGGTCAAAAGCCTTATTGGAGATCTTCCTGCCCGAAGGGCCAAAATCCCACCCCCTGAGAATCTCATCCAGTCTCCTCTTGAGACTATGAACCAGCGTGCAACCGGGGTTGGGGAAGGACCCACGCAACACGGGGACACTAGCAGGCAGCACAAGGCTCAGGCCCCAACTCTGCTTACTCAAGGCGGAAACTAAGTGCCCATCAGGATAGAATTGCGACCCGTATAACATAACATAACATTTTAATTTATACCCTGCACTCTCTCTTAAACGACTCGAGGCAGCTAACAATATCACAGTACACAGAATACATTTCCAGATTTTGATTCCATGCAGGGGACCCAGCAAGGCAAAATAATACAATTAATAATATCTCACAAGAATAACATATAGAATTTCCCTCACCGAGATCAGGCCTCTATCATCATATGGTGCAGAGTACTCCAGGAGCCGGGAGACAAGAGCCAAGCCCCTCTCGTTCACGCTCCACAACCAGGCTATGAAAGGGGAGGAATGGGGAAACTCATGGGAACAGAGCTGTGATGTCCTAGGATGTGTGCCTCGGGAAAGGGAAAGGGGAGGAGGGCGAGGACTCACACCCATGTTGGTTAAGAGGGAACCAGGAGCTGGTGGGGGAAGGGAGGATCCACTCGATGCACACAGTACTCTCACTCAGACGCACACGGAGGCAACATAGGGACACACAGATGTACGGAGGGTTCAGTCTACTGCACCTATGTATTACCACGCACACACACAACACATACACAGCTCTCAGGGATAAGTACCACAACAGAAAACAATCTACTTAGCTTCACAAGCAGGGCCGGTTTCTTTGCAATCACCAGCACTGGGCTCCAGCCCAGCACTGGACTTTATACTGATAATCCCGCCCCCATACGAGCCCTCAGGCGCTCAGAACACCGTGGAGGGGGCGGGGCCACGCCGGTACCCTGTGAAGGTGATGGAGGCGCATCCACGGGGCGCAACGCCAGGCCGGTTTCCGTGGCAACCGGCACCTGCAGTGAAGAGTGCTGGGAGGTGTTGGGAGAAGCCGTGATGAACCCCGCCTCCCCATGGCACCACCAGGCATGCCTCCCGGAACCCCCAAGCTGCCGCCTGAGAGCGGGGCTTACAATACCCCCCTGAGGGCCCCTCCCCAGGGCCCAGGAAGACCCAGGCTTCGTGGGGTGACACAAGTGGAAAGAGCGAATGAGTCGGGGGGTGGACACACTCACTGTCAGTTCCCATGAGTGTTCCTCGGGGTCATAGCCCACTCAATCTATAAGATACTGTAATGGCCCATGGTTGAGGTTTGCATCCAATATGGCCCGAAACTCATAATCCCCGTTAGTATCAATGCCCACCACTGGACCCGGAGCTGACGAGTTGTCCAGGCTTCCTACCGTGGTTGCCTTTTTCAATAGGGAGACATGGAACGTGGAGTGAATCCATATGCATGGGACAATATTACTGTATACATGACCTCATTTACTTGATGGAGAATTGTGTAGGGGTCTATATATCGTGCATCTAATTTGGAAGATGGGCATGTCAAAGGGTAGCACGGGCGATCAATCCATATGAGTTCGCTGGGGCTCAATGAGGGCCCCTTTTGGCGATGGGTATCGGTCTGTTGCTTATATTGTTGGCGAGCTTGCAGTAAGACTCTCTTAGCAATGGCTTGGGCTTCCTGAATTTGGTGAACCCATGCACCTGCAGTGGGTACAGGGGCTGAAGGTACATCAACGGCCCCAATCTGGGGGTGGAACCCATAGGATACAAAAAAAGGGGATGTCCCTAACGAGGCATTTGGGGCATTGTTATATACAAACTCCACTAAAAGGAGCCACATGTACCAGTCATCCTGCAGGTAGTTAATATAGCAGCGAAGAAACTGTTCCATGTTCTGGTTCACCTGTTCTACCTGGTCGTTAGCTTGTGGGTGGTAGGCCGTGGTGGGTTTAAGGGTCACTTGGAGGGCTTGAAATAGTGCCTTCCAGAAGCGTGAAATGAATTTCAATCCCCTGTCGCTGATGATCTCTTGGGGGCAGCCGTGGAGTTTCAAGATATGTCGAATAAACCGCAATGCAATATGACACACTGTTGGAAGACCTTTGCATGCGATAAAATGTGCTACTTTTGTAAAGTGGTCCACTACCACAAGTACTACGGTGTAGCAGCGTGATGGAGGCAGTTCCACATCAAAATCGAGCTCGATCCGTTGCCAAGGTCCGAGGGGCAAGGGGGTCACTTGGAGAGGCTCTGTAGGTGCTTTCCGAGGAACCTTGGTGTGGGCGCACACGACGCAGCTGGTAACATGGCGACGAACATCTTGGGTGAGGTTAGGCCACCAGAAGGATCGCTGGATTAACTGCTGGGTTCTTTCAATCCCTGGGTGGCTGGCCAGGGGGGCTTCGTGATGTGTGCATAGGACTTGTTGCTGGCAGGAGGGTGGAACTACCACACGATCTCATTTTGTAATTAGCCCGTCTTTCATAATGTACTCTGGATCATCTGCCAGGGCTAATTCCATGCTACCTGCTCGATGCAGGTCCGCAAGGGACAGATGCGTGGCGGCGAAGATTTTCCCCTCAAGAATGGGATCTTGGATGTGCTTGCGGGTGACTTGTTTTTTGCTATACCTGGAAAGAGCATCCACAAGTGTGTTCAACCTACCAGGTCAGTAACTTATAACAAATGAGAAGTGCATAAAGAACAGCACCCAACGAGCATGACGAGCATTTGCAATATGGGCAGTCTGTAAGAAAGTTAAGTTCTTGTGGTCCATAATCATCGTTATAAGATGATGTGCCCTTTCAAGATAATGCCGACAAGTCTCAAAAGTGGCTTTAATAGCAAGGAGCTCCTGGTCCAGGACCATGTACTTGTACTCTGCGGGGGTCAGTTGCTGGGAATAGTAGGCGCACAGCAGCATATGATCTGTATTGGTTGCAGATTGCCGTAGTACTGCCACGATCGTGATGCTGGATGCATCTGCTTCCACATAAAGTGGTTTCTCGTCATCGGGGTGTTGCAGAATAGGGGCTGTAGTGAAGGCTTGTTTCAAGTACTCGAAGCTACCTTGCTGCTGGGGTCCCCAAATGTAGGGTTGGTTCTTGCATAAAAGTAGTGTCAACAGTGCAGTGATCTCTTCATAGTTAGGTATATAACGCTGATAATAATTTGTGCTCCTGAGAAAGTGCTGCAAGGATTTAACTGCCTTGGGAGCTGGCCACCGCTGTAATGCTTTGATTATTCGCAAGTCCATCATGATTCCGGCGGGGCTAATCACAAATCCTAGAAACTAGACCGTAGTAACGTGAAATGCAAACTTCTCTTGCTTGCAGTAGAGACAATGTGTTTGGAGGCGTTGTAATACTTCCCGGACATGGGTCACATATTGATCGTGAGAGGTAGAATACACAAGAATATCATCAAGGTAGGTGATAACATAAATGTCCAGAATGTCCCGAAAGATGTCGTTGATCAGGTGTTGGAAGGTGGCTGGTACGATTGCCAGGCAAAATGGCATGACTAAATATTCAAAATGGCCATACCTTGTGTGAAAGGCTGTCTTCCACTCATCACCTTCTCTAACTCGCAGCAGGTTGTAGGCTCCTTACAGGTTCAGTTTTGTAAAGATACGCGTTCCTTGGAGGTGATTGAGGAGCTCCGGGATCAGGGGGAGTGGGCAGCAGTTTTTCACAGTGATGCTATTAAGGCCCCAATAGTCCACACAGGGCCTTAGCCCCCCGTCTTTCTTAGGAACAAAAAAAAATAGGTGCTCCTGCTGGTGAACGTGAGTGCCTGATAAATCCGTTCCTCAGGTTCTCATCAATGTACTGTTGCAATATTTAGAGTTCTGGGTCTGACAGCGCATAAATTTGACCGAACAGAGGTTGCTTGCCAGGGAATAAGTTAATGGGACAATTGTACGTTCGGTGTGGGGGCAACTCCGCTGCCTGTTGCTTACTAAAGATGTGGCAATAGTCTGCATATTATCTCAGGATGTCTAGGCTCCCCGAAGGCGACACCACATTTCTTGTCGCCAAGGTCAACTCGGTCGGTAGTGGGCGAAGACAGACATGGGTGCAATAAGGACTGTGAAAGTAAAGTCACCGTTGGGACCAACTGATATAGGGATCATGTTGCTGCAACTAGGGACTACCCAGGACCACTGGGAAGAAGGGAGTACAAACCACATCCAATCGTAGTTGTTCATGTTGCTTCCCCAGTACATAGGGCAGAAGGGAAGTGCTTGTTGCGATGGGTCTGGAGACCAAGGGGAAGCCGTCAATAGAGTGGGCAGTTTCTGATCGGACCTTTGGCTCTGGAGGGATCTTCATTGTGCATGCCAAATTCGCATTGATGAAGTTCCCCGAGGCCCCAGAGTCGATGAGGACCCACAGTACTAGTGAACGCTGCAATGCTACCTGCAGGGTGACCGGGACATGCAAGTGGGGATTTCGAAGGACCTGAGTACCCGGGACCATGACTGAATATAGGGCCGAGATGACCCCTGCCCATCTCGGCTCCTGGCATTTCCCGGGTCTCTCCTTTGGGGAGGTAACAAAGGGCATTCCCCAATAAAGTGGGAAGGGTCCCCACAATAAAAACACGCATGAGATTTCCTCCTCCGCTCCTGTTCTTCCCCTGTGAGTGGGTCCCAGGAGGCCTCGAGTTGCATAGGCTCAGGTTCCGGTACCTTAGGCCCACTAGGGGCTGCAGGGGTCTGTATAAAAAAGGACCGTACATCTTGGCGGCGCTCCTGCTTCCTTTCTGACAATCGATCCTCAGTTTGAAGGACCAGGTTAGCCAATGCTTCCCATGTCTCAGGGAGGGGAGCAAAGGTCAGCTGGTCTTTTATCTCCTCGTTCAAACCCCTACAGCATAGTGGGACAGGAGGGGACTATTCTCCTTTAGCAGTGTCGTGGCCCAATCCAAAGCAATACCCCCCCAAATTCCCAATGATGAAGGCCACCTTCAGAGAGTCGGTAGCATACGTGGCGGGCTGCAATGTAAATGTTAGCCAACACAAGCCCATGAAGCCCTGAAAGGCCTTCCTGTTCCCCAGGAATTTTTCTATTCTAGGCTCTTTAACCTCCCTAGGAGCAGGAGTTCCACCAGAAGCCACAGGGGGTGGCAGCGGAAGTAGTGGCACTGCAACAGGGAGTTCACCTGGGGAGGTGCCTTAGGGGGTAAATCAACAGGACCCACTCTCCCTGGGCAGGGACCTCAGCAGCAGCAGACACCTGCACCTGGGCGACTGCTGTTGCTAACTCCATCTGGTGGGTACAGAGATCCTTGATCTCCATGGCCAAGGATTGGACGGCTCGAACGAGCTGGCCAATCTCAGATGCCACATCAATGGTTCATGTGCCCCAGGCCGAGGCAATGAAGGGCTGGTGATTCTGTCACCGGGGTAGGGGAAGGACCCACACAACACAGGGACACTAGCAGGCAGCACAAGGCTCAGGCCCCGACTCTGCTTACTCAAGGCAGAAACTAAGTGCCTGTCAGGATAGAATTGCAGCCCTTATGATCTTATTGAGATCAGGCCTCTATCATCATTGGGCACAGAATACTCCGGGAGCCAGGTGCCAAACCCCCCTCATTCACTCACCACAACCACACTATGAAAGGAGAGGAATGGGGAGACTCGTGGGAACAGACCCGTGAGGTCCTGGGATGTGTGCCTCGGGAAAGGGGAAGGGGAAGAGGGTGAGGACTCACACCCAGGTTGGTCAGGAGGGAACCAGGAGCTGGTGGGGAAAGGGAGGATCCACTCAATGCACACAGTACTCTCACTCAGACACACACGGGGAGGCAACACAGGGACACACAGACGTATGGAGGATTCAGTCTACTGAGGTTAAATATTACCATGCACACACACAACACATACACAGCCCTCAGGGATATGTACCACAACAGAAAACAATCTAATTAGCTTCACAAGTGGGGCCGGTTTCTCTGCAATCACCAGCACTGGGTTCCAGCCCAGCGCTGGCCTTTATACTGATAGCCCCACCCCCATGTGAGCCATCAGGTGCTCAGAATGCCGCAGAAGGGGCGGGGACACACCGGTACCCTGTGAAGGTGATGGACACGTGCCCGTGGCAACCGGCACCTGCGGTGAAGAGCACTGGGTGGCATTGGAGGAAGCCGCACTGAGCCCCAACTCCCCACAGCGCTGCCAGGCATGCCTCCCGGAACCCCCAAGCTGCCGCCTGAGAGCAGGGCTTGCACAGTGGGGTCACCTGGCTGAGGGTGGTGCTGGAATTGCTCACGGTCTCCATCACGGCCAGGAACGGTCTCAGAACGAAGACCGTCTGAGCAATCATCTTCAATTTCTCCCTGTTGTACCCCGGAGGTGCCTTGATGTCTGTCTCCAGTTCCACCTGATGCTGGGCAGCTTTCTGCTCAAGAAGCCGCTCAAGCATCAGGAAGGTGGAATTCTACCTGGTGGAGAAATCCTGGATGATCTGGTGCACCGAGGACCCTTACTTGGCCTGCTTCTCCCGGAGGAGCTCACTGCCCTTCACGCTGTGGTTGAAGAACCCTGCCAGCTTCCTCTCCCAGTTGACCAGGGAGCTAAGTGTGCCTGGCCCAATCCCCTTCTCCCCCAAGCCCAGAGCATCCTTCACCACAAGATGGAGGGTGTGTGCAGTGCAAGGGATGCTTGTGAAGCCCCCGTCATGGACTGCCTTTAGTATATTGGCCGCGTTGTCCGTGACAACACACCCCTTGGTGAAGCCACATCTGGCGTGACCCACTCCCTCACCATGGTGGCCAGGGCTGCCTCAATGTTCCTTGAGGTGTGCGAGCTGTCCATGACTTGTGCCTGGTGCAGGACCCACCTGTACCCTGCTTCAGGACCCCTCCTGCCACTGCCAAGCACTGCCTCTGTGTTCTTCCACTAGTGTGCAGTCACTGCCAGGTAGTTGTGCTGGGTGTTTCTGGCGACCACAGGTCAGTGGTGAAGTGGGCCATGGCCCCCCAACCCCTGCCACCTGTTCCCTCACCCACTCCTTCAAAGCCCTGTTGAACTGTGGCACCACAGTCTGACTCAGGGTGGAGCAGGAAGGCAGTTTAAAGTTGGGGGCAAGGAATCCAATCAGCCACTGGAAGCTCTTGTCCTCCACAATTGAGAAGGACTGCCCATCCAGGGCAATCATCTCGGCCAGCAGGTGCTTCACTTTATCTTGGAAGCCAGTGCCACGGCACCCTGCCGATGGCCTTTACAGATCCCCCCACCCCAGCTCCTCCATGGTGAACTGATGGTACTTCTGGGGAGGCTCCTGCTTCTGTTCGGGCCCCGTAGCAGGAGGAATACTGCTCCTGCTGCTAGAGGCAGCAGTTGGTGCTGGTGCAGGATGCTTGCCCACTGAAGGAGTCAGGTGCCTAGCTGCTGCAGTCGGAAACTCGCTTGCATCCACTTCCCCTAGCTTCCTGCTGGGCAGCAGAGCCCTGTGGAATGACTTTAGGTGCATTGCCATTGCCGTTTTTCCCAGGTTGCTGATGCCCACGCTTTACCACCTTTTTACACACATTGCACTGCATCTCTCTGGGATCATCTGCCCACACCTGCTTGAAATGATCCCAGACTGAGGATTTCCACCCCCTCCTGCATTCTGACCCACCCCGGGTGATGCACTGCTTCCAGCACTATTGGGAGGGGGGAGAACTTGGTGGCACTGGTGACACAGTTCTGGAAGGAGGCTCAGTCATCGCCTCAGCTGCAGATATCTCCTCTGTGGCACTAGTGTCTGCCTCTTCCTGACTGTCCGTGATCACAGTGATGTCTCATGAAGGGGAGTACTGGGGCCATGAGGCTAGACTGTCCATGCCCACCATGTTGCTAGCATGCTCCCTGTGCCCCCCTCAATAGCTACTAGTGCTGCTGCTGCTGTTACTCCTCTCCCTACTGCCATTACCAGGGGATCAGGCCCTACGTCTAGCCGCCGGGGTGGGATCCACCAGCTCTGGACTGCTGGGGATCACCTCGACAGTGGGGGACATTGGTGGCCATGTAGGAACATCGGAAGCAGCATCAGCACCTGTTCCAGCACCAGCAGGGACAGACGCAGCCTCATGTACTGCAGGCCTTCCAGTGCCCTGTGTGGCAATTGAGGAGGACACTGCCAGGAGGTGACACTGAGACAATGAAGCCTGTGGCCCTAAAGCAGGCCTGTTGAGTTTGGGGCATGGCGATTTGCTCGGGCTACTGTTGCTGCCTGCTGCCACTTCCCTGGCACGGCCCCTGCTACCACTGGCACGTGCCCCATTGCCTCCCCTATGGGCAGCAGACTGGCATCTCCTTTCCTTCTCCATTTCTCTCTCAAAAATAATGTTTTTATATTGGGGTTTTTTTTTTAAAATTAATTAATTTTTTTAATCTTTTATATATATATATATATATATATATATATATATATATATATACACACACACACACACACACACACACACACAATCTAACTGCTATAACTATTCTAAATGCTATCAACTATTATCTAAATGGATTATCTATCACAAAGGCCTACACCTACAAACACTAAAACTAAACACTAAACGCTGTATCTCTATCACTAAACTAACTAGTAACTCCTACAACTGTCTTCTATCTCTAATCAATGATGGGAGATGCCAGACCCCCAGAGATAGTAAAGCCATTTAAAGAAATATTTCTCTTGTCAAAGGGTGATTTCAGACGTTACGCGGTCTCGAGTCACCACAGTGGATTCCCAGCAGTGATGAGCCACCCAACAACCCCCCATGGTCAAAGAAGGCCCCAAACAGATGTGACAGGACCGGGACCACAGCAGGGAATCGAACCATCAGATCGCGGGCTGGGGCACCGCAACAGACATGACACCGATCCCCGGGTGTGGTCAAAACACCCAGAAGACACCGCGGAGGGGAGGGAGGAAGACATAGCCAAAAGAGGGCAAACTAATCCAAAAGTGCCCACAGGGAACACCCACACAATGGAAACGAGAAGGGAGGGGGAAGAGGGAGAAGAGCCCCCAGGGTAGTGCACACAACAGGCACAGGGAAGGTGAGGTCACAGTGAAACACACAGCACAAACCCAAGCCCGGGCACACACACGCACAGGAAAGGAAGGGAAGGGGGGACACGGCAGGACAGACAACACACACAGCACAATGAGCACAGGGGGGAGAGAAAGGACGGGGGGATGGGGACAGGGATCGGGGGGGTGCAGCCCAGGGGCCAGGGCAGGACAAGGGGAACAACAAACAGAACCCCTACAACAGCACAGCCCATACGGGCACCCCCACAGCAACACAGGCAGTCCCAGAATGTGGGGAACCCCAGGGGCACAGCACAGTCACAGTGGGAGGCCACATGGACTGGGGAGTGGCCCGGGAATGAGCCAGGAGGCAGACAGGGATCCCACATGCTGGCTAGGGTGTGATGGATGGGATGGAGGCAAGACAGAGATGAGGAGAAGGGCAGTCAGGCCAGAAACACCCCCCCAGGAGGACTCCCGGAGCCCCAGTCCAGGGGCCTCAGAACCCCACGGTCACACAGGCACCCAGGGGGGCGGGGGGCCCAGGCACAGGAGGGAGCGAGGCTGGAGCATGAAGGGCAGCGGCACCCGGGCCACCGGGGGCCAGCACACTGTTCAGGATACAGCCGCAGGAGAAGGCAGTCATGGAGGAGAACACTGTTGCAGAGGCAGACCGGGTGGGGACACGGACGGGTCCAGAGCCACAGGCAGGGGCAGCGGAACCCCAAGAAACAGCCAGCACAGCAGCAAGCCAGAAACATCAGGGAGGGAAGGGGCAGAAACCCACTACGCCAAGATGGAGGCGCGATCGCACACCAGGGCTGGTATCCAGGGCCCGGAATGAAGTGGGGGGCTCACAGCCAGCTGCAGGGGGCCATGAAGGGGCCCGGGGCTGGGTGGCCTGCCAGGTGCACAAAGTACGGCCACTGAAGCATGCCCCAATGGAAGCCCATCTCAGACATCTGGTGGGAAACCAGGTAGTAAGCTTCGAAGGGATCCTGGGTGGAGAGCTGCACCTGCACATTGGATCGGGACCACACACCGGCCAGCGCTGCCACCTCCACTTCAGAGGGCTCTGACAAGGCATAGTCTGCAGGTGGGGGCCATGGAAGGTGACCCAGCTCCAACAGACGGTGATAGATCGCCCCGTGGGACTGCTGGTATCCTCGGGCCCCGTGAACACAGCCAAAGAAGGACACAGCCAGGGCAGTGCCCCCCTCCAACAGACAGGCCATGTAGCCAGACAGGCTGCACACAGAGAGGGCAGACACGGTCTCCGCCACCAACCATCCCACATGTGAGCACCTCATCTCCAAGATGTGCCCATTGGGAAATGGACACAGGCCCAGTGCCTCCGCATGGCCGGAAATCGGGGGCACTTGCAACATGGCCATAGTATCACAGCCTGGAGCTCATACTCTCGTAGGCACTGATGAGGGTGTCGGGGCAGATCAGGAGCAATTTCACGGCCGGGGAATGCCATAGGTCACACAGGGCCATGGTCTCGTGGAAGGTCCAGCTACGCAGGGCACCTGGGGTTCTGGGGTACGTGAGCCCGGGGGAAGTGCAGCCATCCATGGTCCAGCAAGCGCCTGATACTACACAGAATGTAAGGGGGGCCTCACAATCCCTGGAGGGATGGGAGAGGAAGCTGGGAAGCTCCAAGGCCAAGCAATAAGGCCACAGAATGCAATATTCTACTGATACAGAGCAAGGTGTGGGGTGTGGACCCAGCCCAGCTGCTAGAACAGAGCATACAGACAGGGCAGCCTACACACTAATCAGGGTGCTCAGGACAGCAGGCAGCCGACACAGAGAAGTGGGAGGTGATGACAGCAGGACGTCTGTGAGGTGGTGGAGGGTGTGCTCCTGTACCGAGCGATGCAGCTGGTGGATCAGGAGGCCATGATGGCCGACTTCATGGCAGGTGGATTCCCCAAGTGCATGGGCGCCGTGGATGGCACCTACATAGAGATCCTGCCCCCATCCGTTGGGGAGGCATAAGAATATTTCAACTGACACGGGTACCACTCCCTGCAGCTTCAGGCGGTAGTGGACCACCGGGGTCGGTTCATAGACATTTCCATGGGCCACTCTGGTCGCAGCCACGATGCCCGGATCATGACCATCTCTCCCTTCCATGCCTGGATGTACCGCGGAGACTTCACGGACATGGGTATGACACAGATCGAGGGGGTGATGATGCCCCCCTGTATCCTGGGAGACCCAGCCTACCCACTTACTGCTGGCTGATGAAGGTGTACCCGGTCACCAGCAACCCTGTGGAGGTGCTCTTCAATAATCGCCTGTGTGGAAGCAGGACCGTGGTTGAGAGGGCCTTCGAGGCCCTCAAGCAGTGCTGGAGGAGTCTAGGGGGCCGCCTGGACTACACGGTGGAGACCTCCTCCCTCGTGATCAGAGTCTTCTGTGTGCTGCACAATGTGTGAGAGACCGATGGGACTGCCCTCAACTACCCCGTGCCCCGGTGCCCACCCAGCCCTGTTGCTCTCTATGTGAATGCTGAGAACCTGCCGGAGTACTGCTATGCAAAGTACATTCATGCTGCCCTGGAGAGGGGGATCAGCCGGGAGGCCAAGGACTGATGCCTCGCACACCCACCCCACCACTCTGGGGGCCCCAGCAGCACCCTGGCTGCACCTGCTTCCCTGCTTCCCTACTCACCTCTGTGCCCCTGACCCCGGGCCTACTTACAGACACACAGAGGCTACTGTGGTTCCCGTGCATTTATTGTTTCATCCATCTACATGTGCTCCCACCACCTCGCCCTCAGGGTTGGGCTGTGGTGGGAAGACGGGTGGGCCCGGGTCCGGAGGGGGGCCCCTGGCTGGAAGCTCCCTCCAGAGACCTACAGGGACTGGTAGGCNGGGCCTACTTACAGACACACAGAGGCTACTGTGGTTCCCGTGCATTTATTGTTTCATCCATCTACATGTGCTCCCACCACCTCGCCCTCTCCCCACCCCCCAGTAGTTCCACCCCTTATGTCACCCTTCCCTCCCATCCCCCCCTTCTCTGGGATATCCCTCACAGCTGCCTGATAGGCACCGTGGAGCTCTGGGAGCTCCCTTTCCTCCCGCTGTCTGGGTCCCCAATGGTGTCCTGGGAGGCCTTGGTGTCCTGAGGGTTGGGCTGTGGTGGGAAGACGGGTGGGCCCGGGTCCGGAGGGGGGCCCCTGGCTGGAAGCTCCCTCCAGAGACCTACAGGGACTGGTAGGCGGAAGCGCAGCCCCAGCGAGCGCAAGGGTGGCTGGGGTCATGGTGGTGGTGGAAGTGGGGGTGCTGAGGGTCCCAGTATCGGGGCTGGGGCAGGTAGGTTGCATGGCGGGACAGCTGGGACAGGCAGGTTGACCAGCGGGTCTGCCATGACATGGGCATTCATGGTACCCGTGTGTAGGAGCACCGAGGTGCCTATGTCATGGGACCGGTCCATCTTTGCAGAGTGCTCCCTGAGCATCCAGTCTATGGCCTGCTTCAGCTGCCCAAACACCTCCACCAGCTTGATGTGCTCCTGGTGCTCCCACCTCAATTCAAGGCACACCTCCGCCTGAAGCCTCCGGTCCCTGGACTCTGCCTGCTGCCGGCCTGTTCGGTGGCCACCTCTGTGTGGTCAATGGCTGTGATCATCCACTCACCCTGCTTTGTGGTGGAGTGGACTATGTCCTCCGCCTGCTCCTCCCTGCTGCGCTGTACCCATGCCCGGTACTCTTTCATCCATTGGGGGGAGCACGGGTCCGCCTTTCTGGTCCCCGGCAGGTCGCCCTTTTGGGGTGCATGGTAGGGCATGATTAACCGCTCCAGCCTCCCGCCCCCCATCCTGTGGCATGAATGGGGGTCCCTGCCCCCCCATCGGGATGGCAGCTGGTGCCCTCTCCTGGCTGCCCTCTGCACCCAGCTCCAATCCAGAGTCCGGCTTCCCCAGCCAGGCTCGCCGGGCCTCCCCTCCCCTCTCCCCCCCATGTCATATTGCTTCACCTGGGGCCTCTGGTTGCTCCTAGGACTGCTTTCCTCTGTCCCCCACGCCATCCCTTCTGTGTCCCATCCCACGCGCCTGCTTACCCTCTATGTTGGTCTTGGAGCCCACCGAGGCCAGCCCCTCAGTGTGACTGAGGTCCCCCTGTGTCCACTGGCTGATGGTTACCAACGTGCCGGCTTCGGATCCTCCAGCTTCTGACCTCGGCCGGGGGCTATCTGGGCTGGTGCACGAGGGGGCCTGTTAGTCCCCGAGGTCCCAGGGCATTCCTCTTGGTGGAGGGGTTCCTGTAGCCGGTGTCTTCACTGGGGACAGTGAGGGAGTACCTTGCCCCGTTCCCTGCCCTGGACCACTGCGCTCCCCACGAGGCACGGGGCGACTATTGAGCTCTTTATTTGTAGGATGCGGTCTGGGGCTTCATAGTAGGGGGCGGTCTGGCCTCCATGGCCAGACCACCAGTTGTTGTCCCTAATGGCCTTGTACCCCCTCTTCAGATCCTTGGCCTTTAATCTGCATTGGAACGGTCCTGTGACGCCCTGCCACCCCATTTCCCGCACAATCTTCTTGAAGATGTGTTCATTCTGTTGTTTGACTGCCAGCTCCATCTGGTGCTCCAGGGTGCCCCAGATCCATATAGAGTCCTGGGTTTCCCTGTGCCCCCATTGCCCCCCCTCGATGGTACAGCTGTCTCCTGCGGGCACCCTCCAGGTCGCGGTCTTCCCCTCCTTCTCCTGCTCCTTGCCCTCCACCTGCCCTCCACCTGTCTCCTCTGGTGGCTCGGGCTCCTGGGCCCATTTCCGTGTCTGAGGGTCCTGGGGGTGGGGTTGGTTAACGGGTTGCCATGACCCCGTGTCCCTCCCCCGTTCCTCCCTTGCCAGCCCGCCCACCTGCCTTGGAGTCTGTGCGCCGCTGCCCCCCCTTCAGTTCCCTTACCCGTTTCTGGGGTGCCTTGTCCCCCGGGCCGGCAGCAGGCACCGGTTCGGCCCATCCCGGCTGCCTCTGCTGCTGTCCCTCTACCGCCTCCAGCTGCAGCATGACCTCCCTCTCCTCTGTCTGTGCCTCCACCACCTCCGCCTCCTCCTCCTGCCATGATCTCTCTCCCACCACTCTCCTCTCCCTTCCGCCGTGCTCCATTCTGCCATGTCCCCCTGCTGTTGTGTGCCCTTTAAATCTCCCTCCCCAGCCTGTGTTGTTGCTGGTTCCCTGGAAGCAACGCTGCGGGCTGGGAATCATTTCGCTTGATTCTGGCCTGTGGTTGCCATCCAGATGTTACTTTTTATTGTTTCCCATTGGGAATCGCTTTGACCCCACTTTCAGAGATGGCCCGGGCAGGAGCTCCAGAAGCGTGGTTACTTTTGACCCCTGGTGGGTATTGAATGTGGTGAACATCTGGCACCTGTGAAACAGACGTTCAAGGCACTTTGGCCCCACCGTGGGATTGACCGTGGCTCGCTGTGGTTGACTGTGATCTTGTAATGTCTGAAAATACCCAAAGGGATTAATAAAGGAATCAATTTTAAAAGTTTGCTTACAGAAGATACAATGGCCACATGGATAACAACATTAACATTAAAGATAATCGAAGATATCTTATGGTTGCTAATATCACTATGGACTATCTTTTAAATTCCTAGCTTTTCTAAAGGCAAAATTTGACTGATTCTGACATCCAGGAATATCCTGAACAATGTACCAGTTTAGGAATGGTACATTGAATACTTTTACTCATATGATTAAAAGTTATACTACAAACAAATCTGGACTGTTTATATTTCTTACAGGGTTTTAAAAGATTATCCCATGAAATAAGTGAGGCTGAATATTGTACTTCTTTTAATAGTTTCAAAGGGTAACCATGATTCTGAAAAGCTAATGTCCGTTCCTAAGACTGAAGTTCATAATCACTCTTTTTGTTGCAATTCCTTCTAACTCTGTAAAACTGACCCTTGGGGATATTTTCTATCATACTTCTAGGATGGCAACTATCAAAGAAAAGAAAATTGAATCTATCTCTTCATTTTCTATAGCTGCGAGTAAGTAATTGGCTTCCTGATTTAATTACTGTAATATCTAGGTAATTGGTAGAACTTTCTTCATATGAAATCTCAAACAAGATATTGCTATCTCTGTGGTTCAACCAATCATAAGAAGATAATAATTCATTGACATCCTCACTCCATAACAAAAAAATATGATCAATATATCTAACTGTAGGTGAATAAATACTCAAAAAGGATTGATCTCTCCGGTGTAAATGGACAAGTCTTCAAATCTGTCCACATATAAGCTGGCAATGGGTGTTGCTAGAGATAACGTCAATGTGTGTCTGAATGTGTGTTTTTACCTAGATATGAACATCGGTTTGGTCCTGTGTTCACCATGTGGTGCAGCTTAGANGTGCCGTACCCATGCCCAGTGCTCCCTCATCCATTGTGCCAGGGGTACAGGTCCACCTTGCTGGTCCCCGGCAGGTTGCCCTGTTGGGGCGCATGGTAGGGCATGGTTAGCCGTGCCAGCCTCCCGCCCCCCATCATGTGCCGTGGATGGGGGGCCCTGCCCCCCCAATTGGATGGCATCTGGTGTCCTCCCCCAGATGCCCCCTGCGCCCGGCCCCAACCTAGGGTCCGGCTTCCCCAGCCAGGCTCACCGGGCCTCCCCTCCCCCTCCTTTCATGTTGCCTCACCTGGGGCCTCTGGTTGCTCCTGGGGTTTCTCTCCTCCATCCCCCTCACCAGGCTGTTGCAGGTGCCAGGGCGTGCCGTGACCTGTGTGGGAATGGGGAGGTGTGGGTGGGGGTGGGCGGCCTGTGTCCCCCGACAGCCCCCGGGCACCTCCACTGGGGTCCAGGTTGTAGGGAGGTTGCTGAGGATGGGCCCGTGGCCCATGATCCCCCTTCCCCCTGTCCATTCCCCCCTTCCGTGGCCCATCTTGCCTGCCTGCTTACCCTCTATGTCGGTCTTGGAGCCCTCCAAGGCCGACCCCTCGGTGTGGCTGAGGTCCCCCTGTGTCCACTGGCTGATGGTGACCAGGGTGCCGGCCTCGGATCCTCCAGCTTCTGACCTCGGACGGGGGCTATCTGGGCTGGCACATGAGGGGGCCTGCTAGTCCCCAAGGTCCTGCGGTGTTCCTCTTGGGAGGCAGGGCTCCTGGAGCTGGTATCTTCTCTGGGGGTGGTGAGGGGAAGGGCTACCTCACCACTTTCCCTGCCCTGGACCATGGCGCTCCCTAAAAGGCATGGGGTGACTATTGAGCCCTTCATATGTAGGATGTGGTTCAGGGCTTCATAGTAGGGGGCGGTCCGGGCTCCATGGCCAGACTGCCGGTTGTTTTCCCTAATGACCTTGTACACCCTCTTCAACTCCTTGGCCTTCGACCGGCACTGGGCAACTGTCCTGTGATGCCCTGCCACCTCCATTTCCTGCACAATCTCCTTGAAGATATGCTCATTGCGTTGGTTGACTGCCAGCTACAGCTGGTGCTCCAGGGTCCCCCAGATCCATATAAAGTCCTGGGTTTCCCTGTGCCCCCATTGTCCCCCTTGATGGTATGGCCATCTCCTGAGGGTGCCCTCCGGGTCATAGTCTTCCCCCTCCTCCTGCTGCTCCTGATCCTGATCCTCCACCTGCCCTCTGGCCATCTCCTCTGGGGGCTCGGGCTCCCGGGCCCGTTTCTGTGTCTGCGGGTTGTGAGGGGGGGTTGGTTACCGGGTTACCATGGCCCTGTGTCCCTCCTCCGTGCCCCCCTGCTGGCCCGTCCACCTGCCTTGGAGACTGTGCGCCGCTGCCCCCCCTTCAGTTCCCTTACCCGTTTCTGGGGTGCCTTGTCCCCCGGGCCGGCAGCAGGCACCGGTTCAGCCCATCCCGGCTGCCTCTGCTGCTGTCCCTCTACCGCCTCCAGCTGCAGCATGACCTCCCTCTCCTCTGTCTGTGCCTCCACCACCTCCGCCTCCTCCTCCTGCCATGATCTCTCTCCCACCACTCTCCTCTCCCTTCCGCCGTGCTCCATTCTGCCATGTCCCCCTGCTGTTGTGTGCCCTTTAAATCTCCCTCCCCAGCCTGTGTTGTTGCTGGTTCCCTGGAAGCAACGCTGCGGGCTGGGAATCATTTCGCTTGATTCTGGCCTGTGGTTGCCATCCAGATGTTACTTTTTATTGTTTCCCATTGGGAATCGCTTTGACCCCACTTTCAGAGATGGCCCGGGCAGGAGCTCCAGAAGCGTGGTTACTTTTGACCCCTGGTGGGTATTGAATGTGGTGAACATCTGGCACCTGTGAAACAGACGTTCAAGGCACTTTGGCCCCACCGTGGGATTGACCGTGGCTCGCTGTGGTTGACTGTGATCTTGTAATGTCTGAAAATACCCAAAGGGATTAATAAAGGAATCAATTTTAAAAGTTTGCTTACAGAAGATACAATGGCCACATGGATAACAACATTAACATTAAAGATAATCGAAGATATCTTATGGTTGCTAATATCACTATGGACTATCTTTTAAATTCCTAGCTTTTCTAAAGGCAAAATTTGACTGATTCTGACATCCAGGAATATCCTGAACAATGTACCAGTTTAGGAATGGTACATTGAATACTTTTACTCATATGATTAAAAGTTATACTACAAACAAATCTGGACTGTTTATATTTCTTACAGGGTTTTAAAAGATTATCCCATGAAATAAGTGAGGCTGAATATTGTACTTCTTTTAATAGTTTCAAAGGGTAACCATGATTCTGAAAAGCTAATGTCCGTTCCTAAGACTGAAGTTCATAATCACTCTTTTTGTTGCAATTCCTTCTAACTCTGTAAAACTGACCCTTGGGGATATTTTCTATCATACTTCTAGGATGGCAACTATCAAAGAAAAGAAAATTGAATCTATCTCTTCATTTTCTATAGCTGCGAGTAAGTAATTGGCTTCCTGATTTAATTACTGTAATATCTAGGTAATTGGTAGAACTTTCTTCATATGAAATCTCAAACAAGATATTGCTATCTCTGTGGTTCAACCAATCATAAGAAGATAATAATTCATTGACATCCTCACTCCATAACAAAAAAATATGATCAATATATCTAACTGTAGGTGAATAAATACTCAAAAAGGATTGATCTCTCCGGTGTAAATGGACAAGTCTTCAAATCTGTCCACATATAAGCTGGCAATGGGTGTTGCTAGAGATAACGTCAATGTGTGTCTGAATGTGTGTTTTTACCTAGATATGAACATCGGTTTGGTCCTGTGTTCACCATGTGGTGCAGCTTAGACACATAGCCTATCTTGGGGAAAATCTGTGTTTTGCTCACTATCCAATCTCAGCATACAAGCGCTGCCACCTCATTTCAGGTTGTATCTGCTAACTAGGGGTGGGAAAACCGGTAAATCCGGAATCCGATAATGCCGGTACCGGGCGTACTGGCATTATTGGATTTGACCCAGTAAATCCGGTCCGGGTACCGGATTCCGGGTACCGGATTTTTTTACATTGCAGCCATTTAAAAATGGCTGCAATGTAAAAACTTAAAGCCCCACCAAGAAAGTTTAAAAAAAAAAAACCTCCCCGAGTCCAGGCTGAGCGGGTGGAAGGGGGGACACCCCCCACACACCCTGCCCAGCCTGGATTTTTGTTTAAAAAAAGACTCAGAGGCGAGCCCACCCCCCAGCACCAGCGGCCGCGGCATCCCCGCAGCCGCTGGTAAGTATGACCCGATCCCTGGGGGGTGTGTTTAACACCCCCCCCCAGCCCCCCAGGGATCACCCCTACTAAAGTTCAGTGCTTGCTTACCTTGCGGAGCTCCGGGTGCGGCGGCGGCGGGTGGTCTGGTGGTCTCAGCGCCGGCTGTGGCTGCCGGCGTCAGAGACGCTCTAGGCCTTCCGGGGAACTTCCGGGTTTCCCCGGAAGGCCTAGAG
>QEPC01003140.1:362628-393649 GCA_003113815.1 Sphenodon punctatus | reverse complement strand
ACAACACACACCAACCCACCCAAACACACAGCACAGCCAAAACCAACACAACAATCGCCAAAACACACTACACAAGCAGCCACCGAAACAAACACACACCCTCTCGCCTCACACGCACACAAATTTCCGGCGCGACGCTGATTTTACGGCTTCCCGCGATCTCGCTATATTTCTGGCCGAAGGCCGAACGCGAACGCGCGAACCACGCGAACACCGAACGACCGAACATGAACGCACAACCCGATGGCGAACGAACCGAATGGCCGAACACGAACGCACAACCAGATAGCGAACGAACCGAACGCCCAACCACAAATGCACGACCTGCCCGAACAACCGAACACGAATGGCCGAACATGAACGCCACCGAACCGAACGGGCGAACACGAATACGCGATATGACCGAACGACCGAACACGAACACACGAACCGAACGCGGCCGAACCGAACGGCCGAACACGAACACATGAACCGAACGCGGCCGAACCGAACGGCCGAACACGAACCGCGACCTGTTCGCCCATGCCTAGTTTTGGCAGAGGAGACAGACAGAAAAGGGCAGATCTTAGCAATGTTGTGGAGGGAGAAGTGGCAGAATTTGGCCACAGAGTCAATTTAGGATTTGAAGTTAAGGTGTGAATTGAAGATGAAGCCCAAGCTATGGGCTTGGGGAACAGGGAGGATGGAGACCCCATCAGTGGCAATTGACAGGGAAGAGGGAGAGGAAGGATTGGGAGGAAAGATAAGGAGTTCAGTTTTTACCATGTTCAGTTTGAGTTGGCGTTAAGACATCCAGGCGGAAATATCAGAGAGACAGTTGGTGAGACGAGCTTGAACAGAGGGGGAGAGGGAAGGAGTGGAGAGATAGAGCTGAGTGTGGTATTGGAAACCGTGGGAGGCAATGAGTGCACAGAAAGTTCCTAATGGGGTATCTAATAGGGATGAGACTGTCCAGAGTAGGGCTGAAAGAAGCACAAAGTTGGTTCTTGTGAGAATCTCCCAAGAATGGATAACTCTTTGTGAGATCTCGAGAAGATCTTGCTCATGGTTCTAGAATCTCATTAGAATCTCTCTTTAAAAGAAAAAAAAAAACCCAACCAACTCTGCAGTCACAAAATGCCCATCAGGCTATTCTGATCATGCACACTTTTTCCAAAATGGCACTGGTAGTGTCGCCACCATTTTTGAAAAGGGAATACAGACACAGAATTGCCCAGTGGCCATTTTGTACTTACATAGGGTTTTTTTGTTTCCCCACTCCCAGCGTGAAATTTGTTGCTTCAGAAAGGGAGAGAGAGACAGACGTGGGACAAGAGACTCAGCATGGAATGCGGCAAACATTTGACTCTGGTAAGTAAATTGAGAAAAAAAATCTCAGTCATGAAAGTGTTGAGAAACAGGCTTTTCTCCGTTCCTCTACTAATAATTTCTAGAGCACTACTAGGTGCATGCAGTGCTTTACAGTTACACTGTTCTGGAGACACGTCCCTACCCACAGTGCCCAACCAGTAGGCTTACAATCTAAGATGGACAAAGATGGGGGAAACACACAGGGAAAGACACGCTAGTCCAGAGGAGGTGAAAAACCATGACCCCTTGCAAGATGGCTAGGTTTTCTTCCCATGCACTGAGCTCTCAGCAGAACAACAACCCAGGAGTGGGGTCATGTGGTTGACTGCATGCCTTGTGTGCAATCCACAAATGGCAGCAGTCACCCTTTGTCAGAGCAGCAGTAACTGCATGCGATGGCTGAAGAGATGCTGCCTCTTGTGGATCACACACAGCGGTGTTCAGTAAACCATGTATCCTACTCCTTGGGCTGGCCATAAGCCCCACTTGCTGCCCTATACATCCTCTGCTCCCACAGGGCCACCAAATCACACCCTGCACTTCACACCTGTAGCTGATCTTGCTGCCACATGCACAAGTCTTGAGGAGTGGCAGTAGGAGTGGTGTGGGGCAGACTTCCAGGCCCCCTTAATAGGAGTCACAGCAGCAGATGCAGGAAAGCTCCAGAGAAACAATAGTGGCAGCCTGAGTGTGGAATAGAGGAATGACTCCTAGAGCCCTATGGTAGCAAGCAACGCGTGTAGGAGGCCAACTCCTGGGGATCCTGGGCAGCAGCAACGCAAGTGGTGTCTCCCCAAAGAAAACAAAAAAAACAAAATAGTTAACCTTAGATCGGACTTTAAAAGATTACTTTATATTGTATTGGGGTCTATGTAACCTCAAGTTAGTTTGAACAATACGAAAATAAACTCTGGAAAATTTAACTTCTATTTTATTTAACTGTTAAAACATTCTTATATGCAGCCCCTGCTCAAGAAGCCATCTCTGGACATTGACTCCCTAGCCAGTTGTTGGCCAGTCTCTAACCTTCCCTTATTAGGGAGGGTTATTGAGCGGGTGGTGGCACGGCAACTACAGGGGCATCTGGACCGGGTCGATTTTCTTGATTCCTTGCAGTCTGGCTTTCGCCCTGGGTTTGACATGGAGACTGAGCTTGTGCCCTTGGTCAATGACCTGTGCCGTGAATTAGATCAGGATAGATCCTCAATTTTGATCTTACTGGATCTGTCGGTGGCATTTGATACCGTTGATCATGAGATGTGGGTGCCGAGGCTGCAGAACCGGGGCAGGGTGGGCGGAATTGTTCTTTAATGGTTCCGCTCTTTCTTGGCATGGAGAACACAGCATGTGGTTCTTGGGAAATCTCACGTGTGGAGTTCTGCAGGGTTCTATTCTGTCCCCTCTCCTGTTCAACATGTATATGCAACCGCTGGGTGAGGTCATGAGAGGGTTCGGCGTACGATGTCATCAGTACGCCAACAATACACAACTCTATTTCTCATTTTCTGGAGACTCAGGCCCGGCAGTCTTGTTGCTTACCCGGTGCTTGGCAGTTGTGAGGGACTGGTTGAGGATGAGCCAGCTGAGGCTGAATCCCAACAAGATGGAGGTGATGTTGGTGGGTAGGGCTGGGTGTGTGGTAGCTCCCATCATTGGTAGGGTTTGCTGCTCAGGTCCAGACCGCTCAGGTTCAGAGTCTGGTGGATGCTCCTCGATCCACCGCTGATGGTCAAGTGGAGGCTGTGGCAAGAGGAGTATTTCGCCAACTACATCTGGTGCGATGGCTTCGACTGTATGTTTCGGATTTGGATCTGGCCACCATCCACCATGTATTCATTACCTCCTGACTGGATTACTGTAATGCACTCTATGTGGGGCTACCCTTGACGATGGTCCGGAGGCTTCATCTGGTGCAGAATGCGGAGACCAGCCTCCTAACGGGGATGGGTCAACGCAAGCACATTACACCGGTACTCCAGATTCTGCACTGGCTGCCTATTGTCTTCTGGGCCCAATTCAAGATGTTGGCTATGACCTATAAAGCCCTAAATGATTTGGGGTCCTGGTTACGTGTGAGACCGCCTCAAGTCTCGGGTCATTTTGCAGCCCCTGCGGTCGGCTGGGGGCGCCCAACTTGAAGTTCCCTGGGTACATTGGGTGGCTTCTATGGGGAGGGCATTCTCGGTGGCTGCACCTCGGCTGTGGAACTCTCTCCCATCAGAGGCTTGTCTCTCTCCAGATCTCCCCTCTTTTTGTAGGTGTTGTAAGACCCGGTTGTTCGGGGGGGGGGGGGTGGAGGGGATATTTGTTAGCTGCTATTTTATATGTCTTATATTTTATGTGCCCATTTCATTTATATTTATGATTGTATTTTAATGATTTTATTGTTATATATTATTGTTATATTTTATGTTGTACTCCGCCCTGGGTTGCCAATGTGCAAGAGGGTGCGGGATATAAATCTTTAGTAAATAAATGTAAATTAAAAGAAATAATTAAAGTCACTCCACACATTATCTGTAAAGTGAGTCTACAGAACCACAAACTCATCTTAGGAAATGGATACATAAAACACACTAGCAAATTTCATTAGGGGTTATCCAGATCCCAACACTGAATTCATTTTATTTTTATGATGACAAAACCAATGTTCAAATATTCATACCATCCTATCATACCATCCAATTTCCCCATCTCTAAATCCCCCTTTTTAGGGAAAGGTTATTGAGCGGATGGTTGCCAGGCAGACTCAAGCTCATCTCATTGCTATCAAACTTCTGGACCTGTGTCAATCTGGATTTCATCCTGAGTATAGTACTGAGACAGTGCTTGTTGCCCTGCTTAACAATCTACAGATAGAAATTAACTGGGAAAATTGTAACTTGCTCATCTTGTTAGTCCCCTGACAGCCTTTGATACAATTGATCAGGAGGAGTTGATAACATGACTATGGGACCTGGCAGAGGTCTGTGGGACAGCTCTTCTGTGGCTTCATTCATTCCTGTCAGGGAAGTTCCAGAAGGTGTTGATGGGTGATAGTTCATCATTCTCCCACCCTCTCCCCTATGGGGGTCTTGCAGTGTTTCATCTTGTCTGCCCTCTTCTTCAATGTGTATTCAAGGTCACTGGACATAGATCTGTTGTGTGCAGACATCAATATGTTGATGACACCAAAATCTATTAGGACTGAAATAAGATTTCAACAAAATGGGAAATATCAAAATTCCAATTCCTTATACCATCTTGCTCCAATCAAGAACATCTCAGTACTCAGTAATGTCTTAAACAACATTTTGTTACTAGATTTACTGACTTTCTGCCATTTACTCGGGATGTGCGAACGTGGTTCAGACGTTTGGAGTTCGGCCCGAACTCGGTCTGTTTGGACGACCAAACCTGAACCTGAACCAACCGAACCAAACTTGATTCCGAACTCTGAAATGACCAAACAGTTCGGTCCGCTCAGATTGCGTTTGGATGAGTTTGGGTGCCAAAAACGTGTCACTGGAAGACAAAACGTGACAGGGAGGGGGAGTCAGCTGAGGAGCAGACTTCCAGGCACCAGGGGTGGAAAGGCTTGGAGTGGCAGCCAGTTTGCCCAATCACCATCCCATTTCTCCTAAGGCCACTGGATTTACAGTCTACGATTGGCCATGACCTAGGCTGCATGGAGCCAATGAGGGTTGCAGAGAGGCAGGCGCAGCAAGTAACAAAACTCATTGCCCGCCCCCTGCCAACACCTTCTGAGCTAGTAACTGTTCCTGAACAGCAAGTGTTTCAGAAGGTTCCCTCTCCCAGCAGTTCGCAGCTCCTCAATCCATTGCCATCCTCCTCCTATTTCACCCATCCAACCCATTTACCTCCATATTATAATTTATTTAGATTATATTAGATAGATTTAGCTGTTATTTTTATTTTTTACCCATCCCTGTGTTCTATCTCTCCCTACCCCCTCCATTGAATCCATTCCTTTCCCTCTCCCTCCATATTCCATCCCTCATTCCCTTCCCCTCTTTTTTTATTTATTACAGTAGGATTAGATTGATTTAGGTTTTAGTTCAGTTTTTGTACCCCTCCCTGTGTTATTGTGAGCTGCCTGTGTTCCCCCCCATCCCTGTGTAATATTGGAGAGAGAGAGAGAGAGAGAGAGAGAGAGAGATTATAGTAGTTAGGTAGGAGTTAAATATTACAGTTAAGTTAGCTTAGTTATAGTTTATAGAGATCAATGATTCAGTTTTAGAGTGTGTTTGTAGGACTAGATACTCCTTTATTTAGTTCCATTGATTTTATAATAGTTAGATAGTTAATAGCAGTTATATATATATATATATAAGATAAATGTTTTTTTTTTAAAGTATAAAATATTTGTGCATTCTATTGGTGGGAGAAATGGAGATGTGAGGTAGGAGAGGGTGAGGCTGGTCTACTGTCCGCAAGCCAGACAATGAGGCACATGGCAGAGCCAACAGGGGCCATACCAGTAGAGTGCCAGCCAGCAGAAGTAGCAGCCCATCACCACGTCCCAAGCTGTGCAGGCCTGATTGAGGGTCTTCCTCTCCCAGCACTAGTAGCACTAGTGCTCCAGTGGCACTGGGCCCAGGGGGTTAGGCGTCACCTCCTGGTAACATCCTTCATTGCCATTCAGGGCACTGCAATGTCTGCATTTCAGGCAACTGAGGCTGTCTCATCTGTGGCTGCAGGTGCAGGCGACTCAGTGCCACAATTGGGTCACAATTGTTCCCTGACTCCCCCATAATTATAGAGGCAATCCCCCAAAGCAGTCCAGGGCTGATGGATCTCACCCAGGCTGCTAGAGGCAGGGCCCGATCCCCAGACAAAGGCAGCAGGGAGCGTAGCAGCAGCAGCAGCAGCAGCTATAGGGGACAGGGGGAGAGTGCTTCTCAGAGTGGGAGCAGCATGGGGAGTCCAGCAGCCTCTGTCACTCTGTTTGGGGATGGGGACAGTGATACAGAGATTTATGTGGGGGAGGTTTCTGTATCTGGTACTGCTGAGGTGATTGCTGTCCCTCAACAAACTGTGTCACCAGTGCCAAAATATCCTGCCCCTCTCAGGAAGGCGTCACCTGGTGCGGGCCAGAAAGCAGGAGGAGCTATAAAGTCATGGGTCTGGGAGCATTTTAAGGTGCAGGCAGATGATCCGCGGGAGGTGCAGTGCACTTTGTGCAATAAGGTGGTGAAGTGTGGGCAGGTGCTCACCAACTGGACAACTTCCATGTCAAGGCACCTGAAATTGTGCCACAGTGCTGCAATGCTAAGCAGGGAGGCAGGGTCAGTGGATCGTAGAAGGTTCCCTACCCAAGCGGCTAGTCATCCGCCTCCTTCATTGGGCAACCTTCCTGCTCCAGCAGCTGCTCCTGTGGCTCCAGCAGGAGCAGTATCACTGCTAGGGGGGAGCAACAGGAGCAGCAGCGTCAGCCCACAATGGAGGAGCTGGGATGGGGACAGCTGCCGACAGCTGGAGGGCAGCGTGGCTTTCAAGAGAAAGCCACATGCCTGTTGGGTGAGATAATTGCTGTCGATGGCCAGCCCTTCTCCATTGTTGGGGACACCGAGTTCAAGCGGCTGATGGGGTTCCTGGCCCCACAGTTTAAGCTGCCATCCCACACCACCCTGAGTCTACGGTGGTGCCAGCCCTGTACGGGCCTTTGAAGGAGCGGTGAAGGAGCAGCTGGCAGGGGCTGGGAGTGTCACTGTCCATTTCACCACTGACCTGTGGTCCAGCCGGAATGCCCAGCACGCGTACCTGGCGGTGATGGCGCACTGGTGGCAGGACCCAGAGTCGGCATTTGACAGTGGCATGAGGGGTCCTGAAGCAGGGTGGTCCCTGCTTCAGGTGGAAGTCATGGACTGCCCCCACACTGCCAGGAACATAGAGGCAGCCCTGAACACTGTGGTGGGAGAGTGGGTCATGCCAAGTGCACCGTTCACCCCGGGGTGTGTGGTGACTGATAATGTGGCCAATATACTCAAGGCAGTCCGCGATGGGGGCTTCACGAGCATCCCTTGCGCCGCACACACCCGCCACTTGGTGGTCAGAGATGCTCTGGGCTTGGGGGATAAGGGGATTGGGGAAGGCACCCTTAGATCCCTTATCCAGAGGGGGAGGGAGCTGGCTGGGTTCTTTAATCACAGCATGAAGGGCAGCGAACTCCTCAGGGCGAAGGAGGCAGAGCAAGGCCGCTCAGTGCACCAGCTGGTGCAGGATGTCTCCACCAGGTGGAATTCCACCTTCCTGATGCTTGAGCGGCTTGTGGAGCAGAAAACCACCTTGCATCAGGTGCAATTTGACACAGACAGTGGGGCACCTCCAGGCTTCAATGGGGCAGCATGGGAGATCCTCTCCCAGATGATCTTTGTTCTGCAACCATTTCTGGAAGTGATAGATACCATCAGCTCCTCCACAGCCACAATCAGCCAGGTGACCCCTCTGGTCCAGAGTCTCCATCGGAGTCTTGAGGAGATTCTGCAGGGGCAGGATTGCGACCCTCGGGGCAAGAAGCTGGAGGCTGAGGCAGTTGGGCTGGAGCAGAAGCTCAAGACAGGCCTGAATCAGGGAAGGCAACCTTTCAGTCAGCGGGGTCTATCCCTGCCTCCAGACCTAGTGGTAGAAGCAGGAGCAGAAGGATCAGCAGCAGCAGCAGCAGCAGCAGCACCCCTACTGCCAGCAGCTCCTCCTCTGCGCAGCCTACTCTGGGGGGCATGGGGCCCAGCACAAAAGGGCAGACAGCAAGACTGATGGCAGAGGGGGCAGTGGTGCCCAGGTACAGCTACGAGAAGGAGTATGGTGGCACCTCAGCAGCATTCAAGACCTGGACGAGAAGCCATGCATTGATCCCAGTAGCGATCCCTTGGCCTACTGGGCCGGCAAGACTGACGTGTGACTGGCCCTGTCCAAAGTTGCCAGGGGATTATTGTCCTGCCCACCAGCCAGTGTTCCCAGTGAGTGGGTGTTCTCTGTGGCAGGGGACATTTGCTCCCTGCACCGCCTGAGACTGGGTGAACCTTCTGCTGCTGGGATTTTCCAAGCTGCCCCTAGACAAGGAGTGATGGTGCAGTGGCACACGCCATTCCATGCCAGGGTAGTCAGCATGGGGTTCCTCCTCCTCAATCTGGTCTAGGGCTACTGCTCCTATGCTGCTGAGGTGCTGTTCCTCCCTCCCAATGCCTGGCACCCACCCTGCCTCTCTCTTCCTCTCCCTCTCTCATACTAGATGGCCTCGGCCGCCTTATCTGACTGACCTCATGATGCAGGGTGGCACTGGGAAACAAACTTTAAGCCTGCCAGCCGGCCTATGGCTACATGATCTCGGCCTGCCTATGTGACACTGACTGTCTCTCTCTCTCTCTCTTGCTGCACAGTCTTTGCTAGCCTATCTGAGTGCCCTGCTGCCAATGTCCCAGCCTGCCTGCCCTACTGCCTCCCATGACATGCTGCCTGTCTGCCTGCCCAGGTTGCAAAGCTCAAACCCTGCTTCAGTCTGCCTGACTGCCACTCATGCCATGCCACCTGACTGCCTGCCCCGGCAACCAATGTCTGCTGCTGCTAGTGCCAATGGCCCCCAGGCCTATATGCTGTCTGTGCCAAGGATTCTGTACCCTGGCAACCCACTGGCTGCTGGTGCCAATGGCCCCCAGGCCTATATGCCACCTTTGTCAAGTGTTCTGTACCCTGGCAACCAATGTCTGCTGCTGCTGCTAGTGTCAATGGCCCCCAGGCCTATATGATGTATCTGCCAGCCAAGAGGTCTGTACCCGGGACACTCAATGGCTGCTGCTGCTCCCAATCATGCCATACAGTCTGTCTGCCCGCCCAGGCTGCCAAGCTCAAAGCCTGCCTGATTGCCGCTCATGTCACCTGCCTACCTGCTCACCCAGGTTGCCATTGCCAGCTCAAAGCTTGACTCAGCCCGCCTGCCTGCCTGTCTCTCATGCCAAGCTGCTGTGATGGCCTGCCTGCCCACCCAGGTTGCCATTGTCAGCTCAAAGCTTGCCTCAGCCCGCCTGCCTGCCTGCTTCTCTTGCCAAGCTGTCATGACTGCCTGCCTACCTGCCCAGGTTGTAATTGCCAGCTCAAAGCTTGCCTCAGCCCACCTGCCTGCCTCTCATGCCAAGCTTCCATGACTGCCTGACTGCCCACCCAGGTTGCCAAGCTCAAATCCTGCCTGAATTCCACTCATGCTATGCTTCCTACCTTCCCCGCAACCCATGTTTGCTGCTGCCAAAGGCCCCCACCCCCAGGCCTATATGCGGTCTGTGAAAAAGATTCTCTACCCTGGTAACCTGCTGCTGCCAAAGGCCCCGACCCACTGGGTCCATAAAAATGCTGTCTGTGCAAAGGGTTCTGTACCCTGGAGACCAGCAATCCACTGTCTAACCACCAGCACCCACCGCCTGCTGCCAAGGAGCTTGTCTCTCTTTCTCTCTGGCACACCCACACAGACACAAGCTCTGCCCTTTCTGGTGGGCTGTCTTCAAGTTGAGACCCTGCTGCTGGCACATCTTGGGGTCAATGTACCTTACCTACACTACTTGTGGTGCCAGGTCGTTCTGGTAGGGATCGGCAAGCTGTATGAGAGTCTGTGCCTGCCTGCCTGCCTGTGTGCATTCATGTACCTGCTGCTGCCACCTATCGCTTGATTGAATGAAGAAGTGTGCCCAACTATGCAGTAATTCTAGGGACATAATTATCATTAAACTCACATAGACTGTCATTCCATTGTACCTGAATCAGTCATGCCCACCGATCCCAGGAGCCATCAATGAGATTCTGGGACCATAATTCCAGTCACTGGGGGCTGCATTCCATTCCACTGCATCCAGAAGCCCAGTGCTCACACACCATCCTGCCCCCCCCCCCACCAACAGCCTACTCCTCCACACCCACCCGTGGATGGATGCCCACTGAAGTTGCTGGAAATACAAGCCCCTCTCACCACCAACTCCCGCTGCCTGCTGCCTGCTGCCTGCTGCCTGCTGCCAAGGAGTCTGTCTCTCTTTCTCTCTGGCACACCTACACAGACACAATCCCTACTCCTCCTGGGGGTCTGTCTGCAAGTTGAAACCCTGCTGCTGCCTGGCACATCTTTGGGTTAATACCTTAACTACACTACATGTGGAGCCAGCCAGATGCTGCTGGTAGGTATCGACAAGCTGTATGAGATTCTGCCACCTACCTTCCAGAACTTCAGCACATAGGGATAAAAAATTGGACAGGTCAAACGAAGCTCGTAACAACAAATATAACAACTTTTATTAAAACTATTTAAATGAACAACAACAAAACAACAACAACATTATAAAATCAAAACCAAACATTTAAAGGAAACTTACAAAGGAAACTTATAACGGAAACTATTAGGCTCTGGGCCTGTCCCGCGGGTCTTGGGGGAAAGGCAGAAGGCATTGGGGTGCAGCACAGGAGTGAGGAGCAGCCACCTGGTCCTTTTCAACCTTGTAGCCATGGGAGACGGCAAACTCCACAGCCCCTTTCACGTCCCGATGTCACCTGGAGACCACCTAGTGGTGCAGTTCCAGGTGTTCCATCTCAGCAGAGACGTACTGGGCATATGCCTCCACCTTCTTTTCCTCCACCTTGAGCACCTCAAACTATTCCATCAGGCGGTTCTCCAGGCAGCGTACACGCATCATCATTTGGTGGCCAGGCCTCTCAACTTTGGCCCGAAAGGCCTTGGCCACAGAAGACTCCTGGGGGACTCCACATCAGGGCTGGCGGAGGGGGAAGGGCTTACCTGCCAGTGTGTCCGGGTTGCCTTCCCCCCTTCTGCTGGTGCTGAGGTTGAGGCTCCATGGCCATGCCAGAGTCCTCCTGCCGCCTCACCATCAGGCCGTGGAGCTTTTCAATATGGGTAATTAACCCTGATGTGGTCTCCTCTCTCTGCTTCCTTAGTCTTTTGCCCAGATCTAAAGAGCATAAAAAGATAGGAACATAAGAAGTGCCATACTCTGTCAGACCAATGGTCTGTCAAGCCCTGCCTGCATTCTGTCTCCAGAAGTGGGTGCACTGGGTGGCCAATCTCTCTCTGCAGGGGACTTCCGTTCCTAACAGGTCATAGGGCAATGCATTCCCTGTTATTCCAGTCCCCATGCCTTACCTTGCATATGGCGATTCCATCATCCATCTCATAAAACCTCCAGACAGCCGACCTTCTTCGCCGAATCTCTGGGGGTGTCACTGGTGACCTCTGCCTAGGAGTCCTTCTTGGTCTGCCACCAGTGCTGGGGCCGGCATCTGATTCCTCTCTTAAAATGGGAACACATTAAGAACATCCAAGTAATATCATGCATTTATTTATTTTATTTATTTATTTTAAACATTTTTTAGTTGCCCCCCATGCCTACGGCATCCTGGGGCGGTGTACAATTCAATAAAACATTCATAAAAATAACAATTTAAAAAAAAAAAAAAAACCTTTAAAAACATGACCATTTAAACCAAAACAGGGTTTGGAAAAATAAAATAGAAATAAAAGGTAGGGAAACATTAAAACTCTAACACCCCCCTACCCCCTCCTCCCCAAAGGCCTGGTCAAACAGCCAGGTTTTACAAGCCCACCAGAATGTCAAAAGGCTCAGGGCCAGGCAATCTTCCTCTGGGAGGGAATTTGAAAAATGCGGCCCAGCCACCAAGAATGCCCTCCCATTGTGGCCCACTGCTTGACACGGGGGACCTCCAAGAAGGCACCCCCAGCAGACCAAAGGTGCCGCTCTGGGATGCGGAGGGTGAGGTGGTCCCTGAGGTATGAGGGGCCCAGACCGTGAAGGGCCTTATACATTAGTACCAATACCTTGAACCTGGCTCGGCACGCTATTGGCAATCAGTGCAGAGTCCGGAGCACAGGTGTTATATGCTCCCGACAACCCATCCCCGTGAGGAGACAGGCCGCCGCATTCTGCACTAGCTGCAGCCTCCAGACCAGGAACAAGGGCAGCCCCACGTAGAGTACATTATAGTAGTCCAGCCTCGAGGTAACAAAGGCATGAATGAGAGAGGCCAGGTCCGGCCTGGAGATGTATGCATGCAGCCTCCACACTAGATACAACTGGCAGAAGGCGGCCTTCACCACCACCTCCACCTGCCGATCCAGGTGGAGATATGAGTCCAAAACCACCCCCAGACTCCGGACCTGCTGAGCTATAGGAGGGAGAACCTCCCCAGTCAGGGGGGATGACACCTCTCTCGCCCTCCCCACCAACATCACCTCCGTCTTATCGGGGTTGAGCTTCAATCTGCTCTGCCGCATCCACTCCGCCACAGACTCCAAACACTGGGATAGCAATGAGATAGCAGGGTCGGGGTCAGATGAAAAGGAGAGGTACAGCTGAGTATCATCAACATATTGGTGATATCACACCCTGAAACCTCTCACAATGATAATGACGCCTCTAGTCCTCCATCCTTGGGGTGCTAGGGATTGCAACGGGAGATGTGACCCTTGCTGGCACATGCAAATCCTGCCCTCCTTGGCATGTTAGGGGATGCTAGGGATTGCAACTAGAATGGCCCTTACTGGCACATGCAAATCCTGCCCTTCTTTGGGTGTTAGCAGCGATGGCAACTTGAAGTACCCTTGCTGGCATGTGCAAATCCAGTCCTCTTTAGGGTGCTAGGGGATGCTAGGGATTGTAACTAGAAAGACCCTTGCTGGCACATGCAAATCCTGCCCTCCTTGGGGTGCTAGTAGCGATGGCAACTTGAAGTACCCTTGCTGGCATGTGCAAATCCTGCCCTCCTTGGGGTGCTAGGGGATGCTAGGGATTGCAACTAGAAAGACCCTGGCTGGCACGTGCAAATCCTGCCCTCCTTGGGGTGCTAGTAGCAATGGCAGATTGATGTACTCTTGCTGTCATGTGCAAATCCTGCCCTCCTTGGGATGCTAGGGATTGCAACTAGAAAGGCCTTGGCTGGCACGTGCAAATCCTGCCCTTATTTGAGGGTGCGTAGGGAATGGGATGGCAACTGGAGAGTGGAGACCCTTGCTAGCCTCCCACACTACAGTACCCTCTCTCTCTGTGGCAGACATCCACTGCTACCTGCTGATGCCCACTGTTTGTGCCTGATTGATGCCCACCACACACCCACACACCCACCCGCATGCCAGTGACTTCGCTCTAACGGATAGAGCCTTTGTCCTCAAAGTAAATAAAAAGTTTACAAACCTGGCAGCACCTCCTGTGCCTACCGCTTGCTCTTCATCCAAGGAGCCAGCCACCACCACCAAAGGTCCAGGGGCAGTGACCTCCTCCTCCTCCTCCAAGAGCACCACGTTGTCCCCCAGCCATGGCATCAGCACAACAGCCTTCTTCATTATTATTTTTAAAAACATGCAGTCAAAACACGCAACCAAAACACACAGTCAGTCACCCACCACACATCAACACTCACCAACCAGCCAAACAACACAGCCAAACCAAACATAAACAGCCAAAACACAGGAACCGAACAGTCACTCAGCCAAACACACACTCTCTTGCCACACATCTCCGCACGCACTCAAATTTCTGGTTTCCGGCATGATCACACCCTCTCGCAATACTTTTTCCGAACGCTTGAACTGAACACGACCGAACCAAATGGCCGAACCCAAACTCGGCGAACGACCTGAACGCATGAACCGAACTGAACGACCGAACCCGAACCGCAACCTATTCGCACATCCCTACTATTTACCACTTTGCCATTTACAGCTTTGCCATCATTTCAAATCCCAAGAGGTAATACTGACACAATGCCACATTTATTGCACTCTATTTTCCCTTATACTTCCTTGTCACTCATTGGCTGGAATGCAGATTCCTTTAATAATCTGCAATCCAGCTCCAAATAGGCCAAAACAAAGGGAACAATATAGGACAATTCTTTTTTTATTTTATTTTTTAAAATAGATTTTGATTGTTGTTTTGTTCACAGTGCATAAACAAAAAGAAATGTGACAAAAAGTGGGTAAGTTTTAACATTAGAAGATACTAGACCATTCCTCTTATTAATAGTTTTTCTTTTCTTTAAATATTAAACCCTAAACATATCAAACAAACAATATGCCAAGCTAAAGCTCTCTTTCCATTGCTATGCACTGTATATATGTTTCATACTGAATAGTCCACTAAGTATGATTTTGATTCTACTGAGATTGTGTGACCCTGAATGGAGTTTATGCAGGTGTACCATTTAGTTGTGATTTTTTTGGTTTTGTTTTCCTGACTGGCTGTGATCTTTTCCATAGAGTATATACACCATATGCGTTGTAACCATTCCTTTTCTGATATGCCCCTCGCATTTTTCCAATTTCTTGCAATGATGTTAATTCCGGCTAGAGTCATTAGTTTGCAAGTGTCCTGATGATAATTCATTAAAGGTATATCTGGTAAAATCCCAAGAGTGCTGTTTCTGCGTGGAAAGGTATTATTAGTCCCGTTGCTTCCTTCATATATTCCCAGATTATGCGCCACAGGGATTGTATATGAGGACAATATCACCAACAATGAACGCCAACATATTCACCACAACATATTCACCACAATTACACCAACATAAACCAGAATTAGTTATCCATTGCTTTAAAATATTGTGGAGTAAAGTTTTATTTTAATGTTACTTTGATTTGGGTTTCTTTTATTTCCATTGAACTTGCATAGTTGTGCATGTGCATGTGCTGCCAAACTGACTTTACCTGCGTTTCAGTAACTTTTATCCCCAGCTCTTTTCCTCACTTTTCAATATAGAATGTTTGCTTATTTGTCTAGATCCCAATCAATGCCCATAAATTCTAGTGATCATTCCTTCGTTTGGTGAAGAATTAAACAAGATTTTTTTCTATATCTGTGATTGGTCTGCAGTAATGCTGGATTTTTTCCATATATATATATATATAAATTAGTTGTATGTATTGAAAGATGTCCACTTTTTTTTTTTACTTTGCCTTCTGGCTCCTGAATTGATATGAATTTTTCGTCTTGGAATAGTGGTTGTGCCTTTTGGATGTTGCACTTAGTGCTTTTCAAAGGTCTATAGCTAATTTGTTTTTGTTTGATTCTTGAGTGTTAAGGTGGGGGGAAGGGGATGCAAATTGAGATACTTTCAATTTTTTCAGGGTTTGATGCTAATGTTGTATGGCTACATGTGCGAAGGGATGCCTGAGCATCTTGCTGGTGTTGGATACTGTACCATTTGTTAGTAATTCTTGAAAATTAGGCACTGCCAGCAACTCCTTTTCTATTTCCACCTAACTAGTGTTGCCTGAGGGTAGGTACCAATATTTGAGTGCCCTAAGGGAAGCTGCTTTAAGGTATAAAGATATATTTGGCATACTGATCCTGCCCACCTCATCCTTTCTTCTAGATAGAACATTTTTGCTAATTCTATGTTTTTTTCCTTTCTTGGTTGTTTCTAAGTGGGTTCTCTCACATTGGTTGATGAACGACCTAGGTAAGTGCATTGGGAAAACCATTGCTTTGTATAGGATTTTTGGTAGTGCTATCATTTTAAATAGGTTTACATTACCCAGTCATGAAGTTTGGAGTTGTTGCCATGTTGCTGCCTCCATGCGGATCTGGTTGAGTATGCTGGGGAAATTTGCCTTAAAGAGCTTTTCATGGTCACTGGTTATGTTTACTCCTAAACATTTAAACTGGGACTTTGCTATTGCAAATGGTATTTGCCTTTCAATAGCTAACCTGTCTTCTTCATTTTTCATTATTATAAGTGCTTGGGATTTTTGATAATTGATTTTGTATCCTGTAATTCTACTAAATTGCTCTATGAGATGAAGTATTTTTGGGACAGTTTTCTGCAGCTGTGTTAAACAGATGAGCATGTCATCTGAAAATAGGGACAATTTGTGCTGTGTGGGGCCCAGTTGGATTCCTAGGATTTCTTGCTCTTGACGTATAGCGCACGCCAGTAATTCTAGCGTTATATTAAAGAGAAAGGGCATGGGGGGCATCCCTGTCTTGTGTCCCTAGTCAGGTAGAAAGGCTTGGATAAGTTACAATTTATTAGGAGATGGGAGCTTGGCTGTAAATTTAGTGCCCTGATTGCCCGGATGAAGTTCCCTTCCATACCCATCCCTTCCATGACCTGATACAGACATTTTACCTCTGAATGATCAAAGACCTTCTCCGCGTCGGCCGATAGTATTAATGTTGGGTCTTTGGATTTCTGTGCTGCAAATATAAGGCTGACTGTTTTTCTGATGGTATCTATTCCCAATCTATTGGGAATAAATCCTGTCTGATCGTTATGTATTACCTCTCCTATGATTGCTGCCAGTCTATTTGCCAATGTTTTTGTAAATATTTTATAATCTATATTCAGCAAAGATATTGGTCTGTAATTACTGCACTCCTCTGGGTTTCTGTCCGGTTTTGATATTAGAAGTATTACTGCCTCATAGAAGGTTCGGGGCATCCTCTGTGTTTCTATGATGTTGTTAAAAGTATTAGTTAGATGTGGGGAGATAATATCTCTAAAGTTTTGATAAAACTCCGCTGGTAATCCATCAGGACCACATGCTTTGTTTTTGATAAGCTCCTTTATTGTTAATTTGATCTCTTTGGTAGATATGAGGGCATTGAGAAATCCTATTTGTTCTCTGTTAAATTTTGGGATTTTGTAGTTATCAATAAATTCTTTTATCATTACAGGGTCTGGGTTAGACGTCGTGTAGAGCCTCTGGTAAAAATCCACTAATGTACCTTGTATTTTTTCCTGTTTGGACGTCTTATTACCATCTGGGAGTTTAATCAGTGGAATGGAGGATTTTTGGTCTTTGTCATCCATGCTAAGACCTTTCCAGGTTTATTACAGTTTGGAAAATAAAAGCTTTTAATCTTTCTTAGTTGTTGAGTAATTTTTTGTGTATCTATTGCTTTGATTTCACTTTTTATTTTTTGAATCTCTAGCTGCGTCTTTTTGTTGGGGAATCCGCTATTTTCAGTTTCTAAATACTGGAGCTGTTCATAAAGCTCTGAATTTCTTTCCCTTCTTTTTTTGTTTATTGATGCCTTAATGGCTATGCATTTACCCCTTATAACTGGCTTTGCAGCTTCCCATAGAGTTTGTGGGGAGAGTACAGAGCCTGTATTTATTTCAAAGTACTCTTTTAAATCTGCTGCTATTTGCTATTTTATCCATTCATTTTTGAGGAGGCCTCTACAAGTTGCCAGGTACTGCCGGATTGCTGCTCAGATGCTGTCCAGGCAATTTTGGAAATTATTGCACTATGATCCGAAAAAATAGCAGGAACTACCTCACTTCCCAGACATTTGTAGAGAGAGTCTTTCTCTACCAATATGTGATCTATTTTAGAATAGGTATTATGTACGCTAGAATGATACGTATAGCTCCTAGTAGATGGATTTCAACATCTCCAGGCATCTAGCAAATCATGCTGAAATAGCACTGAAGTTATGTTTTGTGTGTATTTTTAAGTAAAGTGCGTCCTGAGTGGTCCAGTGCTGATAGTGGAGAGTTGAAATCCCCTTGTATAATTAACAGCCCCTCCGTGTTTTGGGTTTTGATGGGTATATATTTTTGGAAGAACTGGTAAGTATTTTCATTTGGGGCATATACATTAACTAGGGTTAATTTTTGTGAATTTAGTATTCCTTGTAATAGGAGGAATCTGCCTTCTTTGTTTCTCTGAAACCTGGAAAGTGTAAAATTTACTGTAGATAAGAATCCTATGAGGACGTCTGCCTTTTTTCCCCTCCCACAGGAGGCATAAGTGTCCCCTATACATCTACCTTTGACTCAATATAGATCTTTTTGATTAGATGACTTTCCTGGAGGAAGAAAACCTTTACGGCCTGATCTATTATATAGTTTGTCACCTTTTTTCGCTTTAAGGGGTAGTTAAGACCCTTGGCATTCGAGGTCAGAAATCTCAGGGGGGGTGTATTTCCCACTGCTACTGCCATGGGGTTAATTGGGATGGAGCTGATGTTTGTTTATTTAGTTTTTTTATCCCTCTTCGAGTGGGCATACAAAGTTCTCTTTGTGCTGTGGACTGTTCTTGAATTTGGTTTCTTGAATATCTGATGCGTAATTAAAAAGCACTTGACAAAAGATAGCAACTTAACTACATAACATAATAACATCAACAACATCATGGACCTTAGTATAGGCACCTCATGCCCAATGGAACAGTATGTTCTCCTTTTTTCAGCAAAGCTGAAGTTTTTTGTGGGGGTAATCATTGGTTTCTGGTGTTTTTCCCTCCCCCCGGTGTTCTCTGAGGGGTTATGTACAAGACCAGTGTGGGTATACCAGTTTCACCCGGCCCTGCTGGATTATGCCTGCTAGATTATGCTTATGAGCGCTTCCTGTTCACACACATTAACATGAAAAACTTAAAAAAATTAAGTTAGGGTTACAACCCAGTGGGGATATACATAATAAGACAAGTAAACATAAGAAGACTGAAACATCCTTCGTGTGGAACTTATCTGGAGTTGTGGTTGCCTAGGAAGGTAGGGTAGTCTTCTGTTTAATGTTGCTTGAAGAAATCATCTTTTGGAGTGTCCCTCCTGGCTCCTCTTTTACTTTGTTTCCCTTATCGATTTTAGTTAGGTTTCTGTTGGTTGGGCTTGTAGGCTTTCAGGAATATCTCTAAGTCCATGGTGCTTTCAAAAACCTTCCTCCTTCCATTGACCAATATAGCCATCTTAGCTGGATGCCATAGCTGTGGCTTTAAGTTTCTGTCTATTAGTTCAGAGAAGTACTTTGACCACGCATAATCTGGCTGCATCTGAGTCTATTGCCCTGGAACTCCATACTTTGTCCTTTTTTCCTTGCTAGGGTCAGTAAGGCTTCTTTATCCTTACATTTCAAGAATTTAACGATGATGGTTCTAGGGGGGGTCAGTTTCTTTTGGCTTGGGACACAGGGATCCATGAACTCTCTCAATTTCTACGTTATGTAGATGTTGCTGATCTGGAAAATTCAGAGTAAAGATCTGCTGGAGCAGTTCCTGCATCCCCTCAGCCTCTGCACCCTCCTTTACCCCATTATGCACAAATTATTCCACCTGGATCTGTTCTCTAGATCCTCATATTTATAGCGCAAGAGGTTCATTGACTCTTTAAGCCTCATTATCTGCACTCAAGGACCAATCTTCTAGGTCCAAGATGTGCTCCTCAGTGATATCTATATGCTTGCCTAAGTTTTCCAACTTTTTATTCCCCTCCTCCACTGTAAGTGCAACTTTATTTATTTTTTCAATGAGTTAATGTTTATCCTGCTGGGCTTCTGCCCTTGTGGCCTTAATTTCAGCCAGAATTACTGCCATGCTTGGTGGGTCTCCCTCAGGTTCCCCTGGGGTGGGGGGACTGGGCCATGGCCGCCATGTTTGCACTCACCACGCTTTCCTGGGGGGCCTCACCCACTTGCTTCTGTTGGCAATAATGTTTTATTGGACCCTTTTCTGCCTGCTTTTTCACAGGTCCCATGCCCTAATATTTCAGTAACTGGTCTTTTGTCGTTTGTTCCTGTTGCATTCATTTTTTGGGTGTTTTTTGCGCTTTATTGGAGTCCCCAGGAGAAGTGTTTTTTCACGTGGCTAGTTCTCGTGCATGCCCATTGCACCCCCCTCCCCCGGCACTAGAGTGGAGGATAAGGGGCACTGGGGCAGAGACGTTAAGGGGTGGGCTATTTAAAACAGTACCCTCAGCAATACGGTCAGTGGTAAATGAAAAGTACATGGTACATGGTAAACAGAAAGCTGGTAAAGCAGGTCGATATCTTGTGGTATTATGAGAGCTGAGAAATCACATTAGTATTGGGAAATGGAAAGGAAACTGATCCCGGTTTCCGATATGGTGAAATTTCTCACAAGCAACAATTTAACCACACATTTCAGCCCTATGATTTAGCTTTTTCATCCAACCCAAATCCTGTGGTCTTGGTGCTCATTCAGTGCCTGACTGTCATTGGGGACTTGATACAGGAAATCCAATTGAACCTGAATTGAGACAAAACTGAAGTGATGATAGCTGGCTGGTCCTTTGACCTGAGAGAGTTGGGACATCCATCACTGTTGGGGTACATTCTCCCTTGGTTTCTCTTATTCAAAGTCTTGGGGTGCTCCTGGATCTTACACTGTGTCTAGAACATGATGTCATGGTGCTAGCTAGGTGTGCTTTTCACCAACTCCATCAGATGAGAAGGTTATGACTCTTTCTTTTAGATATGGACTTGGCCACAGTCATCAAAATCTTCATTACATTGAGGCTAGACTACTGCAATGCTCTCTACATGGGGAGCTGTCCTTGAAGACTGGGTTTTGCAGCTTTGGGAGAACATAGCGGTCTCCATCCTGATAGTAGTAGATCACTAGAAACGCATTGCACCAATTCTCTAGAGTCTGGTTGCCAATAGTATCCTTGGCACAATTCAAAGTGCTGGTTTTGACTATGGATGAAGCAGAATTTCACCAAAATAAGAAATCTTGCTGAAATCCGAGTTCCTGATATCATCTCAGTTGAATTGAGAACCTCTCAGCACTCGGTAATATCAGCATTTTGTTTCTCGATTTACCAACTTTCTGCTAACTGACATCCTGTTTAGCATTTTTTCATTTACTGCTTTGCTGTCTTTCTCAAGTCCCGAGAGGTAACACCAACTAATTTCTTACACTCCATTTTTCCGTGTACTACCTTATCACTCAGTGACTCACTATGCAGATTCCTTTACTAATCTTCAGTCCATTTTCAGATTGTTAAAAGCAAAGGGAACAACACAGAACAACAATTCTGACTGGAGGCACTGGAGTGGAGGATGAGGGGCACGAAGGGGAGGTTAAGGGTGGGCTATTGACACAGTGATTGGCTCAGAAATGCAGAAACAACAAACCAGGAAGTAAAGTGGTACACTCAACAATGCAGTAAGTGGCAAAAGAATGGTACATAAGGTTAGCTGTGGTCAAGAAAGTCAGTAAATGAGGATGGTATCTTGCAATATCATGAGAATCAAGAAATTGCATTGACATTAGGAAATGATCAGGAAAACAATCCTGTTCCTCATATGGTGAAATTTCTTGCAAGAAGCAATTTAAAGGAAGGAAGTCATTGGATATCTTCAGCTGAACATGGAGTCTGGCTGCTGCTAGAGCTGCTCCAGGCATGTACCCAGGCATGTCTACTTGCTTCCAGCCCTGCCTGGATCCACTTTAGAACCCCAGTGGTTTACCTGGGCTACAGTCTGCCTGCATGGTGCCCACCACACTATAGAGTTGAGGCTGCAACCCCAGAGCAACATGCAGCAAGGGGTAGAGCTGCAGCATGGGTATGCCTAGCATATGGACACTACCTTACTATGGACATATGGACACCAGCTCCATTTCTGACCAGTGTCACGGGTTTGGCCATCCAGCTCTGCTCAGCATGCTCCAGAATGTTCTGGAGCATGTTACCCTCAATTTTGACATATGTGAGATACGTTTAATATATTGGCTATAGTCTGGACATATTGGCTTTAGTTTGGACATAAAGGCCTGGACATATTTGGTCTTCTGATAGCTTTTCCCCTGCTTAACTTTTAACCTTGTTAGTTAATGTTTAGGAAAATATGAGTAAGTTCACATTTAGGGAAGTAGAGGCATACAGTCGATGAAACATCTTTGTTGCACAAATGGGTTGCAAGATTGAGGTTTAAAACAGTTTATAAAAACAGAATATTTCATGGGTGGAGGTAACAATATTAGTTCCCCAATATCTTAACCACAAACGTTGTCACACATTTATAATTTTATGTATGCATCAATCCTTTTTAACCATGCTATTGGCAGTTATTAATATATGAATTACTTAGCCTGAGTGTGGGTGATTTCAGACGTTACGTTGTCTGAAATCACCTCAGTCAACCATGGGGGTGGGGGGTGAACGGAGGTGAACGTCTGTTTGCTCACATCCAGATGTTCACCTCAGTCAACCACCCCCTGCAGTGAACCTAACAATGCTTTGTTCTCCCGCACCACGGCGGCAAACGAAGCGCAGTGAAGGAAAAGTAACATCTGTTACCTTATCTTCACCACATTCCGGAGTCCTGGTGGCGGGTGGTGGGTGGCGGACGGTGGAAGCGGCCAGATAGGCTTCTGTGGCTGCCTGTCTCGGGGAGGGTGGGTGGCCGGGAAGTGCAGGGGGTGGAGTCATGCGGTCTCATGCTGCATCACGCAGCCCCGCCCCCTACGGGAGGGGGGGTTGCTCAACAGATGTGATGGGCGGCAGCATTGACCCTGGGCCGTGGTTCGGTGGTCCCCATGGCCGGCAGCAAAGGGGCAAACTTCTGTTGGCGTGCCCCTTCACCCGCACCCGTGGTCCGAACCACCCCACTGCCCAGGGTCAATGCTGCCGCCCGTCATGTCTGAAATCACCCTGTGATGTCAGTTTTCTTATAAAAGAGTAAGTCACCAAGGAAATGTTATCTCAGATGCCATGAACACTCTCATGGTGCTCTTTGGTCACCATGGTGATTTCTGGTCACATGATCTTCCCTTATCTTTCTTAAGCTTGCATGCCTGGGTAACTATGCTAGTTTTAAGTTTTACTTTAACTTTTGTACTTTTAATACTTAGAACAATCTTAAGTTTTAATTTTAATTCTATCTATGTAACATGTACCCTTGAAATACTTTTATATAAACCACTTATTAAGGGTTTATTCTGTTTTGGGGTCTTATCCCATAGAAAATGCTTTTACTATGTTTTCATAAATATTTTCAATTATATTCTTATTACTAATGATGTGTCTCTCTTTATTTATGTAGTCATTTCAATCTCTCTGGGTATTAGCATAATTTAGCTGTTTGTCCAGGTTTTGAACCTGTGTAATTATTAATTAATTATCAATTAGCAAATGGATCCAATAAATTAATAACTAAATCAATATTAACCTAAAATCTGGCAACAAGCACCACTGGTGGGGCTGTCGTAGAGCAGGCACAGACTGCTCCGCTTACACATCTGGTGAGGTGCCTTTACATGAAGTGCTGAACCTGGGGGTGAAAGGGGCTGGAACAGGAAGAACTGGAACTGTTATGCATCTAAAACCACCCATTATGCATTTACATGGTTGGGTCAAAGCATTACTAAAACAAACTCAAGTACACAGAATAAAATAAGTGTGTGGTGTCTTTAGAAGACACAGGAAAACACAGGTTGCAGGGTTGCATTGGAGCCAATACAGCACTACAACCTATATTTTTCATAAGTATCCTCTAATATTTGCATATCTACCCCCTCCCTATGTTGTGGTTGCTTTAATTATAAAAGCAAAGGCTATAACAAGGGCTCCATGTTGGAAGGGGAATGCCCAATAAATTAGAGCCTTCACCAGCTGATCCCCAGAGCTAATGACCCTTGCTTCTCCCTATTATGAATATGTACTATATCTTTAAGACCTTCTAAGCAGATGTCAAATGTTGTTACAGAGAACAAGTTTACGGCAATTCTGTGTGAGGTGAGCTGGAACTGCAAGCTGCATACACAGGACTCTCTGCAACTCTTTATGTGAGCTTAGTCTCTAACTCCAATAAAGCCCTATTTCTTCTTGGTCCTACCTGAGAGTCAACAGGCTCTAACTCCAATAAAGCCCTATTTCTTCTTGGTCCTACCTGAGAGTCAACAGGTTACAAAACACCCAGCTTGCTCTATTACATGCTTACTCTTCCTTGTTCTCTCTTGATCATTTTGGTGTTGCCTCTGTTTGTTTCACCTCCTGACTTTCTGGATGCTGCTCATTCAAGCAATTTCTGGTTCAGGTTCTAGGTCAGACACTTTCAAAAATGCAGCATTCAGAATTGTAGCTGTTGGATGTGGGTTCAGCCACCTCCATTTTGCAAACCATCAAGCTCAAGCAGCTGCATCAGGGAGCAGAAGCAGAGAGCTCAGGCTGCATGGCCAAATTTGTGTGGATTGATTCTCCCCATGAAAAAATCCCAGGGAGAATGACATCTCCTCCTTTTCCCTTCTCCTTACATCACTTAGGAAGACACTTAAAGTTGAAAGGTTGTAGAATCACTTCAGCGTCAAAACAATTTAAAGATAATGACAGCAAACATTTAAACCCCGCTATGTTGTACTTGATTAAATGGCTTTCTGTACCTTGTACTCTCATTTCTGACATGATTTAAATCTCCATGCAGTTTACTTTACACCATTTAGCAGGAGACCATTTGTAGGGTCACTCATCACTGTGAGCCTATCAGACAGTTTCATTCAAGCTCAAGAGGAATCATTGGATTAGGTGAAGAGGACTTGTAATATCTCACCATCTCAGAACCAATATTTTTTACCATAGCTTGAAAATCTGGCCAGCAGCTGACAGCAGCTCTAGTAGGTACAGCCTGTTCACTGAACCCAAATTATGAATGGCTAGTTTAACATACTTTGACTTTCTGCTTTCACGTGGTACAACATTTAATGATAACCTGTTATTTCCTTACAGCCTAGCAAGCAGGAAGACAGCTTGACCACAAAATGATGGCTACAATGATCATGTTTCCTTTTCCAAATGATGTTTTCTGTAGCTAATTATTCTGAAGATCTGCCAGGCCACTTGGACTCTTCTACTTGCAGGACAACACAGATGTCTGCATGCCATTTAACAGCTTTCAGGTGAGATAATGCAGTAGGCGAATACTGGAATTGACATCCGGAGCCCTGGTGGAAAAGCTTGGCCTCATCATCTTGTAAATAATGTTTTAAGCTACCATCCTTTTCTGCCTCGTTTAAATAAGCAACTTTCTGTGCATTCACTGTCAGGAAAATATTGTTCATAACCTCTAGCTTGTAACCATTTTCCGTACAGCCGTTTCTATACACAAAAGCTTAGCTTTATTGTAGTCAATTTAGTGTGCTAGATTAAGGATTCATTAAGGGTTTCTGTCCCTTGTTTGTGTGGTGTATTTGGTTTCTCTTTTTCTCCTGATTGAAAACCTTGCTTTTGCCAATGCACTATTACAAGCAGCAAGCAAAATCACATTATTGTTGATCTCATTCAAAAAGACAGCACATTCATTTCACCTCTCATAGCACATGTGCAGAGTTACTGTGTGTACCAGGTGGGTATAATTAGACTGGAATGTAGTTTGGCAGTCAAATTATTTCCTATTGGCTGAATAATTTCTCTCTTACATCCCCAAAGAAAAAAGGAAGGGGGCAGGTGGAGTCATTCTACAGTCGCTCCTTTGGAAAGAGAAAAAAAATATCTTTGTTATTTTGCTATAACTAGTGGCATACAAATAGCTTCTTTAAAAATGGATGCAAAAAACAAACAGTAAACAGAACACAACTTCTGTGACTTAACTCATGTTAGAATGGCAGTTTCCTAAACATGTTAACATTACCTCAACATAAAATAGACTTTAAAGAAAAATGAGCCACATGATCTAGTGGAGCATACAAGAAAGGGAACAGGGCAGTAAAGTCTGGTGTCTAAATAAATCAATCAAAAGTGAGCTTTACATAACTTCAGCTTCTGTTGTATTCATTTTCGTGGCATCTAAGATAAGAATCTCTTGCTTCACAGATCACTGACACAGCTCCTAAGAGATGGATGGCATGGGAAACAATGAACTCCAAAGAATGTTCAGCACTGACTGAAATATTAATAAGGACATAAGTTGTGAGTTAGATCCATGCCCATCCTGGTTGGTTAAGGCCTCCAGGAAGACATTGTGGCCGGTGCTCATGAGGGTGGTTAATGCCTCCCTTTGAGAGGAGAGAGTGCCAGTTTGCCTCAAGGAAGCTGTGGTCCAGCCCCTCCTCAAGATACCATATCTTGACATTGATGCCCCGGTGAGCTATTGGCCTGTCTCTAGCCTTTCCTTTTTATTATTTCATATTTATTTATTTCAAGCATTTTTAACCTGCCCATCCTGCCACAGGCAGCTCTGGGTGGCACACAATATAAAACATTAACATTAAAAACAACTTTTAAAATAAACAACGGGAGGTATACAAAATCCCCAACCACCCACCACCCTAACCCATTCCCCCCATCCTCCCCCTCCTCCCCCCCCCAAAAGCCAGGCGTAACAGCCACATCTTGAAACAGTGTCGAAACGAGGGGAGATCTGGGGCCAAACGGGCCTCCACTGGCAGGGAGTTCCACAGTCGTGGGGCGACCACTGAGAAGGTACTCTCCATTGTGGCCCCCCAGCAGACTCGGGGGGCCTCCAGGAGAGCACCCCCCAATGACCGCAGGGGCCAATCCAGAACCTGGGGGGTGAGGCAGTCCTGAAAATACGTTGGGCCGAGGCCATTTAGGGCTTTATAGGTAAGTACCAACACCTTGAATCAGGCCTGGAAGACTACAGGCAGCCAGTGCAGGGACCAAAGAACCGGTGCAATATGTTCCCGGTGTCCCAATCCCAGCAGGAGATGGACCGCCGTGTTCTTCACCAGCTGCAGTCTCTGTACTATCACCAAAGGTAGCCCCACATAGAGCGCGTTAGAGTAGTCAAGCCTAGAGGTGATGAAGGCATGGATGACAGTGACCAGGTCAGAGTCCAAAACATACGGCCGAAGTCAACTCACCAGATGAAATTGGCAAAAGGCACTCCTTGCCACAGTCTCCACCTGAGCATCCAAGTGGAGTTGCGAGTCAAGAAGCACCCCCAGACTCTATACCTGGGGAACCAGTGGAGGACAGACCCCATCAATGATGGGGGCTGTTACCCCCACTGCCTTACCCACCAACATCACCTCTGTCTTGCCGGGATTCAGCTTCAGTCAGTTTGCCCTCATCCAGTCCCCCACAGCTTCAAGGCACCCGTTAAGCACCGAGACTGCTGGGCCTGGGTCTGATGAAAAAGAGAGGTAGAGCTGGGTGTCATCAACATATTGATGACACCACACACCAAACCCCGTGACCACCTTGCCAAGTGGCTGTATATACATGTTGAACAGGAGAGGGGACAAAACAGAACCCTGCGGGACTCCACACAAGAGGTCTTGGTGTGATGAAAAATAATCACCAAGTACCACTCGCTGAGTTCTTCCAGTCAGGAAGGAGTGGAACCAGTCAAGAACTGTACCACCCACCCCTGCATGGTCCTTCAGGTGCGTCAACAACATCTCATGATCAACGGTATCAAACGCCGCCGACAGATCTAATAGAATCAGCAGGGCCGAACATCAACCGATACCACAAGCGCAGTCTCGGTGCTATATCCTGGGTGAAACCCCCACTGTGAGGGATCAAGAAAACCAACATGCTCCAGATTTTCCTGCAACTGCCTGGCCACAACCCGCTCAATAACCTTCCCTAAAAAGGAAAGGTTAGAGATCGGCCAATAACTGGCAAGGGAGTCAACGTCAAGCAATGGATTCTTGAGTATGGGTCGCACTACCACCTTTTTAAGGCAGTCTGGTACCCTGCTGTCCCTAAGGGAGGTATTGACCACCCCTACCAGCAATGGACCCATCGTTTCCCAGCAGGCCTAAACCAGCTAGGACGGGCAAGGATCCAGTTCACAACAGGTGGCCCTCTGACAGCCTCAAGAACATCCTCTGCAGGGGGATTGGCAGGGGTCACCAACTGAAACTGATCCCACAAACAGGGACAAGGTGGGGCCTCCATAAACTCCAATTGCCCTACTGCAGAAAATGCAGTGTCAAAACCATGGTGAAATAGAGCGATTTTATTCACAAAATAATCCACAAACAAATCACAGTGGGCACTAGATGACTCCACTCCAAGGTGGAGGGACGCCGGACTGACCAGCCCCCGCACCGCCCAGAACAGCTCCACTGGACGGGATTTAATGGATGCTATAAAAGCAGCAAAGAACTCTTTCTTTGTTGTTCACATAGCAATGGCATAGGCTCGTAAACTTGCTTTATGTCGCAACCTGTCAGCTTCAGCATGTGAACGACGCCACCATTGCTCCAACCACCTTCCCTCCTGCTTCAGCACCCGCAGCCCCTCCGAAAACCAGGGAGGCCTGCGGTGCTGCTGCCTGGGAAGCGGACGCCTCAGAGCTATCCAATTAATGGCCTCAGTCAGCAATATGTTCCACAGCTCGACAAGGCCATCATCGATGGGACAGCCATCCAGATCAGAGGGTATATCCCCCAAAGCCTCCCGGAACCTCTCTGGTTCCATCTGTCTATGGGGGCAGACCATTCAAGTAGGTTCCATGTCCCTTCAGGGGCAAATGTGCACCAGGAGAGGGGCCTGCAGGAGGTAATTGAATGGGAAGGTTATTAAAGGTTAGGGAAGGTTATTGAACGGGTGGTGGCTCATCAGCTCCAGGCTCATCTGAATAGTATCAGTTTTTTTGATCCCATGCAGTTGGACTTTCATCCGGGTTATGGAACAGAAATGGTGTTGGTTGTCTTGGTCAATAACTTCCTTGTTGAGCTAGATAATCATATGACCCTACTGGTTCTACTAGATCTATCAATGGCTTTTGATACCGTGAACCATGAGATGTTGGTGACTCTCCTGTGGAATCTGGCCGGGGTGGATGGAACTGTTCTGCAGTGGTTCTGTTCCTATCTCATGGATAGGTCACAGTGAGTAGTACTAGGGGACTTTACAGTGTCCTCTGTGGACCTCTTGTATGGAGTCCCACAGAGTTCCATTCTGTCACCTTTCATGTTCAATGTGTATATGAAGCTGCTTGGGGAGGTTGTGCACATCTGCGGGGGGGGGGGGTTCATTGGCACCATATGCAGATGACACCCAGCTGTACTTATCTTTTTCAACTGGCCCAGGCCTTGCTGTCTCCTTGCTGTCCCAGTCTCTGGCCACTGTGGGGTACTGGATGAGGTCGACTCAACTGAAACTAAAACCAGACAAAACAGAAATGATGCTGGAGGGGGGAGTTGATAATCTGGGAGAAGAAAACACCTTCCTTGTTCACCCTCCTTTAGTTCCATCTGTGCAGAGTCTGGGGGTGCTCCTGGACTCACAGCTGCATCTGAATCGCCAGTTGTTGACTGTGGTTAGGTGCACCTTTCACCAATTACCTCTGGTAAAGAGGCTCCAACCATATCTCTTGGACGCTGACCTTATCACAGTTATCCATGTATTTGTCACCTTGAGACTGAACTAATGCAATGTGCTCTACATGGGGCTGCCTATGGTGGTGGTTCTGAAGATGCAGCTGGTGCAAAATGCGGATGCCAGCATTCTTACAGCAATGGTCCACAGGAAGCACATACAACCAGTGCTCTGAGCATTGCACTGGCTGTCTATTGTCTTCCATGCCCGATTCAAGGTGCTGTTTTTGACCATTTAAGCCCTTTATGGCTTGGGCTCTGCTTAACTGAAAGATCGCCTCACCCTCTGTGAATTGGGGTGGCCTCTGCAGTCATCTGGGGGTGTGCTCCTGGAGGTCCCGCATTATTGGTGGTTTCCGACTGAAAGGCAGGCATTCTCGGGGGCCGCCCCATTGTTGTGGAGGTTCACCTCAACCCAGAAATCTTGATCTTCTGGCAAAACTGTAATACCTGGATCTTCCATCAGGCACTTTTTTGGGGGGGGGGCGAGGGGGGATGGGTTAAGTGGGATCCAGAAGGTTCGGGTTTTTTCACAGATCGGGATTAGTTTTATACTGCTGCTTAGGATTTTATGATTATTGTATTTACACATATTTATATTTATATTTTTTTATAATGTATTTTTGTTTTTACTGCATTTGTGTTCATTGCCCTGAGTCTCCTGTGTGCAAGAGGGGCAGGGTATAAACAGAAGAAAATAAATAAGTCTATCAAGCCCAGCACCTGTCTCTGCCAGTGGCCCATATCGATCTCTTGGAAGAAGTACCCAACAGGTCACAATGGGGTCACCCATTCCCTGTTGTTCACTCTCAGCTCCTGACAATAACATTCCCCAAACCTACCTGACTAATAGCTGCTAATGGACCTATCCTCCAGAAACTTGTCCAACCCTTTCTTAAACCCAACTATACTACTGACCTTGACCATATAGTCTTGCAACAGATTCCACAATTGGATTGCGCATTGAGTGAAAAAATACTTTCTTCTATTTGTTTTAAATCTGCTACCTGTTATTTTCATGGAGTGTCCCCTAGTTCTATTTGAGAGGGGGAAAAAAAACAGTTCCCTATTAACTTGTTCCACACCACTCATGATTTTATAAACTTCTATCATATCCCCTGTCAGTCTTCTCTTCTCCAAGCTGAAGACCCCCAACCTATCCAGCCTCTCTTGATAGGGGAGCTGTTCCATACTTCTTTTCATTTTTGTTGCCCTTCTCGGTACTTTTTTTATTTCTACTATATCTTTTGAGATGGGGGGACCAGAACTGATTCTCTAGCCCTTTATGAATAATTCCTAACTGTTTGTGAAAATAAACGCATTTTCCAAACAATTAGAGAAGAAGGTGTCACTAACTCACCAGTGATTAATCACGTATAGTGCCTGGAGACATATGGTTCATTATTAACAATATCATCTATCTATCTATCTATCTATCTATCTATCTATCTATCTATCTATTATTATTATTTATTATTAACAAACATTTATATAGCGCCAGCAGTGTACCTGGCACTTTACAAAGTAATAAAATAGACACGGTCCCTGCCCCTAGGGCTTACAATCTGAGAGACAGGAGCTGGGGGAGAGACTTAGGAAGGGGAACAGAGGGAGAGACAAGGGGTCTAA
>QEPC01003140.1:340024-354855 GCA_003113815.1 Sphenodon punctatus | reverse complement strand
TGAGAGGGTTTGGGGTGCGCTGTCACCAATATGCTGATGATACTCAGCTGTACCTCTCTTTTTCAGACCCTTCTGTCTCATTGCTATCCCAGTGTTTGGAGGCCGTGGTGGAATAGATGTGGCAGAACAGACTGAAGCTCAATCCAGATAAGATGGAGGTGATCATGGTGGGGAGAGAGAGGGAGGTGATGGCCCCCCTGATTGGGGGGGTTCACCCTCATGTAGCTCAACAGGTCTGGATTTAGTGGGTGGTGCTGGACATGGATCTCTGCCTAGAGCAGCAGGTAGAGGGGGTGGCAAAGGTTGCTTTCTGCCAGTTGTATCTGGTACAGAGTTTGCGTCCATACATCTCTGACCCAGACCTGGACTCCCTCATCCATGCCTTCATCACCTCATGGCTGGACTACTGCAACGCGCTCTACGTGGGGCTGTCCTTGGTCCTGGTTCAGAGGCTGCAGCTAGTGCAGAATGCAGCAGCCCGCCTCCTTTTGGGCATGGGTCACTGGGACCACATAACACCTGTGCTCTGGGCTCTGCACTGGCTGCCAATAGCGTGCTAAGCCAGGTTCAAGGTGTTAGTGTTGATTTATAAGGCCCTTTACAGTTTTGGCCCCTCATACTTCAGGGATCACCTTGCCCTCCGCACCCCAGAGCAGCTCCTTCTATCTTCCAGGGGTGCCTTCTTGGAGGTCCCCCGTGTTAAGCAGGGGGCCACAATGGAGAGGGCATTCTTGGTGGCTGGGCCATGACTTTGGAATTCCCTCCCAGAGGAAGTTCACCTGGCCCCAAGCCTTTTAACATTCTGGTGAGTTTTTAAAACCTGGCTGCTTGCCGAGGCCTTTGGGGAGGGTGGGTTAGTGGGGTTTTATCCTCCTACCCTTCTTTATTATTCTTCACATTTTCTTGTTGTCCTTTCCCTGTTTTATTTGTGAGATTTTTATAACTGTTTTAAATATTTTTAAAAGCTGTTTTATCTTGAAATTTATTAGCCACCCCAAGCTGCTTGCAGGAGGGGCAGGGTATAAATAAGTAAAGAAAGAAAGAAAGAAAGAAAGAAAGAAAGAAAGAAAGAAGAGGAGAGGGCCCAGGAAAGAGCCTTGGGGAACCCCAACAAAGAGGGGGAGGGAGGAAGAGTTGGAGTTGGGAAGAGACACATTAAAGGAGTGGTCAGAGAGGTAGGAGGAGAACCAGTCAAGGACAGAGCCGCAGAAGTCTAGGGAGTGGAGAGTGTCCAGTAGGAGTGAGTGGTCGACAGTGTCAAGGCAGCAGAGAGGTCAAGGAGGACACGAATGGAGTAAAGGTGCTTAGATTTAGTGACAAGTAGATCATTGGTGATCTTGGCAAGGGCAGTTTCAGTGGAGTGAAGGGGGTGGAAGTCAGATTGGAGAGGGTCCAGGGAGGAGTTGGAAGAGAGGAGATCCAGGCAGCGGGAGTAGACAACATGTTTTAGAAGTTTAGAGGCAAAGGGAAGGCGGGAGACCGGCCGGTAGCTAAAGGGGTCAGTGGGTTCAAGGGTGGACTTTTTGAGGATGGGAAAGACCATGGGATGCTTGAAGGTTGAGGGGATGGAGCAAGTGGAGAGGGAGAGATTAATGACATGTAAAAGTGGAGGGAAACAGTGGGAGAAATGGAGGTCAGGAGGCAGGAGGGGATTGGGTTTAGAGGGCAGGTGGAAGGGTTGGAGGAAGAGAGCAAAGAGGAGATTTACTCAAGGAAGGCATGAGGAAGGGGGAGAGGAGAGAGGGGGGAGGGGTGGTGAGGGAGCAGGGAGAGGAGACGGGTGGGAAGAAATGTCCCGGCAGATCTTGTCAATCTTTGAGGTGAAGAATGACTTGAGATTCTGAAAAGAAAGGGAAGAGGGTAGAGGGGTCAGGGGGGCATGAGAATGGAGTCAAAGGTGGAGAAGAGGTGGCCAGCATCATGAGAGTAGGTTTCAACCTGGGAGGCATAGTAGTGTTGCCTCACCAGGGAGATAGCAGAAGAGTGGGAGCAGGGGGAGAATTTATAGTGGAGGAAGACAAGGTGGGAGCGAGATTTGCACCAGAGGCATTCAGCAGCCCAGGTGCAGGAGCAGAGGTAGCGGATAGTAGGGGTGAGCCAAGTATGGGGGTTTTGGGGTCGAATGGGGTAGGAGGAGAAGGGGGCAAGAGAGTCAATGGTCATGGCGAGAGAGGCGTTGAGAAAAGAGATGGCAGTGTCAGGGGAAGAGGAGGAGAAGACAGTAGGGAGGAGAGGGGAGAGAGAGGAAGCAAAATCTAAAGGGTTAATAGCCTGCAGATCATGGAAGGGGCATGGAGCTGGGGAATAAGATGGGGGTTGGTGGGAGAGGTTGAAGGAAGTGAGGTAGTGGTCAGACATGGGACAAAGGTCAAAGGAGAGGTCAGCAACAGGACAGTTTCTGGAGAAGATGAGGTCGAAAGTGTGGCTGTCGGTGTGGGTGGGGGAATCAGTCCAGAGATGGAGATCAAAGGAGGAGGTTAGGGAGAGAAAGCGGGAGATGGAGGGTTGGGAAGGTGCGTCAACATGGATTTTGAAGTCACCATGAATGAGAGCGAGGGTATCATCAGAGAGGAAGAATGTAAGCCAGGATTCAAAGTCCAGAAGAAAAGAGGAAAGGGGGATAGGGGAGCGGTAGATGACAGCAACATGAAGTTGAAGGGGGGAGTAGCAGGGTATGGAAAATGGTAAACGAGGTAGCGGGGGAGGTAATCCCGTTTAAGCCGGAGACGGCACTGTTGGCTCTATACCCGGAAATAAGAAATGAACAGCCTTGTCAAGGATCCTGTAAAGTAATGTTTTTAGCCGCATTAAATATAATTGCCAGGCATTGGAAGGGAGCCGAGGAGATCTCTATGGCAGAATGGGCTAATAGGCTGTGGTACATGTTTACAATGGAGAAGCTACACCATAGGGTGTTTTCAGATGTGACGAGATCACAGTGAACCACACTGAATACCTACATGTGGTCACTGTGCCCTGCACATCTGTTCGGCGGCTGCCAGATGTTCGCCACACTGAATACCCACAGGGGGTCAATTTCAACCACGCTTCCCAGGCTACCGGCACGAAAATCGGCTGAAGCGTGGTGAAAATGATTCCAGGTGGGCATAAAAAATAAAGTAACGTCTGGTCGGCTATGACGGCCCGGAATCCCCAGCGGGATTCCGGGCCGTGGTGAACTCGGCCAGACGCTGCGGCAGCAGAGGGCGGGTGGCAAGGCAGCGTGGAGGGGGCAGGGTCATACGTTGCACCGCGTGGCGCCGCCCCCTCCCTGATTCCCCACCGGGATCCCCGGTACATCTGTTTGCCGTGCCTGGGTGATCCCAGCGGGGAATCTCTGGGTTGTTTTCGGAATGGGGCGAAGCCGCCCCATCACGTCTGAAAACACCCATAGTCTGCATGACAAAACACAAGATTTCGAGAGAACATGGGCCCCAATCATTAAGGTGTTAGAAGGAGAGGAGTTGGGAAAGGAGGAATACAGGATACTATTTGATTCCTAATGTAGCAAATGAGTTGCTTATATCCTGGACAGGCTTCCTTTTAAACAGGCACAAGAAAGAGGTGGACGGCTGTCAAGAGGAGGTGAAGAATGGCCTTACCAAGGTGAAGGTTTCAAAGAGAGCATAAACAGATGGAACATTGTGGACAGTTGTACCTGAAGTGATGCTATTCTTTTTTTGGTTACCTTATTGTTGTATAAATGTATGTACAAGGAAATTGAAATTTCAAAATAAACATTTGAAAACTAAAAAAAAAAAAAAGTGTTGAAGGGGGGAGTAGAGATGCACAGAGTGAGCCTCGAAGGATGGGAAGGAGAGGGAGGGGAAAGGGGCTGGAATCGACCGGGTTTGGAAAGGAGAAGGCCCACGCTACCACTCCAGCCTTCGGGGTGGGGCCGGTGAGAGAACAAAAGGCCTCCAGAGAAGAGGGTAGCAGGGGTGACAGAGTCAGAGGGATAGATCCAGGTTTTAATAAGTGCAAGGAGTTGAAAGCAGTGAGAAAGGAAGACGTCGTGAATGATGGGGACTTTGTTGACAGAGGAGCAGCTGTTCCAGAGGGAGCAGTTCTGGGAGAAGTTCTGGGAGAAGTTCTATGCAGAAGTTCAAAGAGCCAGATGCTTAAGATCTGGGTGAGTGATTTAGACACACAGAAAGTTCAGGATATAACAACAAACATGCAGGAGAAAATGTGTGTGTAAAAACTCCCAATGTCAGAATTTGCAAACATTCACAAGAATTCCTTGAATTGTTCAACCAAATGCAGTATTAACATAATGTCAATTTTTCAAATGGGAAAAGTAAGCCAAAGAGAAGTAAAATGGTTTGCCTAAAGCCACAAAGCAAGTCAGTGGACAAAGCTAATAAGGACCCCAAGGTTACTGATTCTCAGTCTATTGATTCCACTGGAGTAGAATACCACATTTCTCATGAACACCCACTTAAGCTCCACATATCACTCGGAATTGCATAAATGTAGCCTATTACATGGAATTTATTGCTTTGTTCTAAACTCTAAGCAGTCATTGACGTTCACACTCAGTTGTCTTAAAGGGGTGTCATAATGAAACAAATCCCACTTTAGTGAAGTACCGTGTGGTGGATTCTCTGCTCGGCACAGAGAGTGGAGAGAAAGTGGAGAGGCCACCCTGGAGTTATTTCATTTTCTGTGATTCTGAGAGAACAGATCTCCCACTGAGTAACATAAAGCTGCTATCAAACTACTCTACATTGTACCACAGGGCTTTACACCAGCAGACGATTGGAATAGCAAAGTGCCTGTCTTTTACTCTACCAATAATCTGCCTCCCTTTCCTATTAAACATGTATTAATACAGGAGAAGACCTGGCTCTCTTGTTCCCTTACATTTATGATTTTGGTAGTGGAATTCATGTGGCATTGTTTCCACTATTAGGGAGAAAAGAAAACTACGTGGAAATAATATGGTAATATTACACTGTTTATATACATAATACATAATTTAATTGATTAAATTATTTAATTTAATTATCTTATTTTATTATTAATATTTAATAAATACTTCATTTATTATTAATATAACACAGTAATACATACTGTTGTATCCACAAGGAGACCTGTACCCCCAAAGAGAGCAAACCTCTTCATAACTATGTACTTTCCTGAATAAAACAGCTAGGCACCGAGTGTATTTTCTAACATGGAAAAACTTTCCAAACTCTTTTTAATCAAACTCACCCAGGACCTCACACCATTAAGTAACTTGTCACCTCAGGACATGAAGTCTCATCGTTGACACTCAAGCGCCTCTCATAGATGTAGATTACAAATGTTAATCATCCTTATTGGTAGAACTTGGGATTCGACTACTTTGTCTGTTTATACTCTTGAGTCAAGTAAACAAAGTTTGTGATGTCTATTTGAACATAGCTGTATAAAAACCAGCAGAAGTTTTCATTCCTTTAATACAATCTCATCTGACCATGAGACCACACATGCACTTTTGTGTGCAGTACTTTACAGGGGTGCAGATCCCCCCTTGAGCATTTAAGGAGTCCCTCCTTCCCCATTTTACTGAATCTCCCCCCCCCATCCCCAACCTAATCACCAAATTCTGGTGACCTAGTTGCTCATCGGAAGGGATATATTTACAGAAACATATTAATAACTTTAAGAGGTGCCTTCCTGGGTCAGATCAATGGTCCATCAAGTCCAGCACCTGTCTCTGACAGTGGCCAATCCCAGTCGCATGTACCCAACATAACACAATGGGGCAATCCATTCCCCATTGTTCACTCTCACCCAGCTTCTGACAGTAAAGGCTTACATTTCCCAAACCTACCAGGCTAATAGCTGCTAATGGTCCTATCCTCCAGAAATGGGTGGGGGTGGGGCAGTGAGTTGATTTAAATGATTTGGCTGTTTCCAGACCACCCAGGGATAGCAAAATTGCTGGGGCGCTGCTCAGCTGTCAAGTGGGCGGTGTGTGCTAGTGTCATCTGTGACAACTGGAGCAAATTAGCCCATGAATGTCAGGCAGGAGGCTGCCCATATAAAGGGCTCCCAATGCTTTCCTCATGGTGGCTGCTGTGTGAGAACCCTGCTGAGCGCTCCAGGCCTGTGTGTTAACACCCATTGTCATCAATGGGGCTCATGTTCCTTTCAGTCAGGCAGTGCATGACTTGGTGCTAACAGTAATAAACAGGGCCGGTGCATGGATATTTGCCACCCTAGGTGGCCTCAAGCAGACACCATCCCCATCCTGACACAAAGCTTGGAGATAACTGGAGGGGAGCAGGAGAAGAAACAGCAACAGCTGGGAGGGGGGCAGGAGAGGCACCCCCTTGATGCTGATGCTGCAGCCACTGATTTCCATGATGGATCAGGGAAAGGCCTGCAAGAGAGGCACACCCTTCAACTTGCCACCCTAGGTGTCCCTTCCCCTGATCTAGCATGTAGTTTAGTGCCAGCAGCAGCAGGGATTCCCCTTGATCCTGATGCTGCTACCACTAAACTCCACTCTGGATCAGGGGAAGGGGTGTCTCTTTCGCCCCACTCCAGCACAGAGCGTCTAGCAGCAGCAGGACAGCTGTATGGGGGCAAGAGAGATGTCCCCTTTAAGATGCTGCCTGAAGCAGCAGCATGAGCATGCTAATGGTAGCACTGGCCCTAATAAATATTTGGTCCCAGGATGTCCATCTCTCTGTGCATCAGAAGAGCAGTTGTTTGTAAGAAGTGGTAAACTAATTTCTCCCTGTTATTTCAGGCATTACTGACTTTTTAATGGCAGATTTTATTATAGGCTGTATTTTCTGGCTGTTTAAGTAGCCAGAAATTTAAAGACAGGACTACATACCATTGTAAACCACCAAGTAGAAAAGTCCTTTTAAAAAAGAGACGGCTTGAGGTTTCTTTTTGGAAATGTAACTGTGTGTTCTAGTAGGTGGGAGGGTGAAATAAGACCCTCCTTGGAAGAAGATCCATTATGATAATCAGAAGTTTTATAACAATTTAAAGGTTAATTGGCAGTGGTCAAATTCTCCCCATCCCTAGTTTTTGTTGCAATCCATATCTTGCTCGCCTTTGTGAGTTGAGCCCCCAAAATTCACAGTCATGTAGCCTGAGATGTGGGCTGATGGTGTTTAGGTAAGCCAAAAAAGAATTATTTATGTTTAAAATATTCAGTTATTTCAGCCAATCAGTGGTGGATATTGGAGAAACCTGATGATGTGGCAGGGATAGCTCTCTAAAGGCTCATTTGCAGCTTCAGCAGCAAAAGGGAATGCAAGAGGGCTTAAGACAGAGCAGGCAACCCCCTGCAACCCATTCACTGTCTGTGAGTTGATTGATTTCATCTGCAAAACAAATGGTTTGGGGCAACAGGACATTTATTGCAATGATGTCCTCTTTGAAGTCAGTGGCTGAGGACTGGTCTCTTAGGCCACTTTTACACGTGTGCATGGTGCCGTGCTGTAAAATCATGTGTCATATCAAAAACCACACGGGCAGGGTTTAGACGTGACATTACACTCATGATTAGCCACTCGTGCATGCTTTAACGCTGCAGACGAAATACCTCAATATTGAGGTATTTTGTCTGCAGCACTAAAGCATGTGTAAGCAGCTAATCATGTGCATGACATCATGTCTAAATCCGTCCGCGGTATTTTTGATGTGCCGTATGATTTTATGGCACTGTGCATACATGTAAAGAAGTCTATGTCTCAGAATCTTTATTCTTTTCAGCAATGAATTGCAGGTTTGAGAATATAACTCTTTTCCAGAGAGAAGTGGTGACCAGTTCCAGGAACAGAAAGCTCTGAAACAGACTTTCAGGGTCTAATACCCACCTAAAGGGTGTCTTTAACAAACAAACAAACAAACAAATAACAACAAGCATTTGAATCACAGAGTTGGAAGCTACCATGAGGGTAATTAAGTCCAGCCCCCTGTTCTGTACAGGGGTACACACACCCCACCCACACTTTGCATACACTTAGAGAATAGAGCATATATGGAGAAATATTAAACTGAATAAGGATTACCCATTGGAAACAACAGATGCAACATGAATGCCAATTGGAAATAATGGAGCTCTGTGAATGCCAATAGACCTTATGGGGCAACAAAACAATACAATGGAGCTGCATCTCTCTAAAAAAAGTGGGGGAGAGTAGGGAGGGGTTGGAATACCAAAAAGGGGCAGAGGTGTGTGTGTGTGTTTATTTTGGCTGTGGGGGAAAATAAAAAGTGCCAAGATAGAAAGACAGGGAGGGAGACAAGAGGAGGTGTTGTGATAACATGGGACTGTTTGGGATTGCAGCAAAGAGACCAACCAGAAGCAACTGAAATGACATGTAGGACTGGGTAGAGTACAAAGAAAAGGACACCAGAAGCAGCTGGAATGGTGGGGGGCTGAATCCAACCCCTTGTCATTCCTCATCTCTGAGAGTCTCTGTGTGTCTGCCTGTGTGTGTGAAAGAGAGAGAGTCTGTCTGTCTGTCTGTCTGTGTGAGTGAGTGAGTGTCTGTCGTCTGTCTGTGTGAGAGGGGGTTTCTCCTAGGCTCTTGTCCTTCCCAGCACCCTCCTTCCAATGACTGTCCCTCTCCTACGGTACCCCCATCTCCTCCTTCAGCAGTGAAGGGATGGGGAGAGGGCACAGGGCAGGGAGAAGGAACGACCGCCACCCTCCCCGCCAGCTTCTTCACTGCTGCTGCACCCTGTGATGCAGTAAGATGGAGAAAGGGGACATGAGAGGCAAGGGGGGAAGATGCCTGCTCTGCCACTTGCTCACAGCCAGTGCAGCCTGGGCTCGAACTGTCCCAGTGCTATCCCCACTGCCAGATTCCTGACTGAAAACATGCCAGTGGTACGGGGCTGGCCGGGGCAAAAGTGACAGGCTGGCAGAGGAGGAAAATGGAGGAGGAGGAGCAGAAATGGAGGTGACACAGTAAGTATGGGGTGGAGGGAGAATATATGTGTGTGTGTGTGTGTGTGTGTGTGTGTGTCTGTCTGTCTATGCGCAGAAGCTAAGGAGAGTGAGTGAGTATATGTGTATCTGTGGAGAGGGGGTGGGTGTGTAGGGGGAGGGGGGCAGTGAATGTGTGGGGGGGGGAAGGGGAGGCCTCTCTTTCTACATGTGGACTCCTTTGCACAGGGGTGCTAGACAGGTGAGGAGAAGGGAAGATTCTTGCTTTTTCATCCTGCTAGCACAGCAGTGCAAAGGAGCTTTGATTGTTCGCTTCTGCCCTGGATGTTTCCCTGCCAAGGGAGCTGGGGTACAGGTTCCTTAGTCCCCTCGCCCCACGAACCACAAGGAATTCCCCCAAAAGCTAGGAAATTTCCTAAAACAAAAACCCTAACAGTTTTTAAAAATTTTAAACACAGGATCATTTCTAAAATTATCAATGTCCCTTTCGACATCCCTTTCCTCATTGTGAGGAGGCTGTGTTTTCCCTCTCTTGTCCCCCCTCCCCCCGCTTTTTGCTATTATATTATGTATTTTATCATTTTTGTATTTTATATTGTAAGCCACCCTGGATTGCCTTTGGTTGGAGGAGTGGGGTAATAAGTTTTTCAAATAAATAAATAAATAAATAACCTTTCCAAAAACATTTTACAAAATACAGTTTACCAAAACTTAAACACCAAGAATCATAAAGATATATTACATGTACATTAAAAAACACATTTAACAACATACGTAAATGTAATAAAACTTCAGTGCCAAACAGAAGGACATTTTTACACTTCGTTATCTATATTACGTAACATAGGATCACACAGCGTGTGTACTTAATTTACTACCAAACATGCTTACTCTTTTTACTATTTACCATTAACTAAACAATGACATTATTTATTTACAGGTCATTAATTTATCATCATAAGTCACCTAAAAAATTTTTTTACAATGCCTTAACTCTGTACTTTTGCACAGAATTTCATTGTATAAGCCCTTTAATTGTATAAAGTTGTAAAAACTTTCATTGTAAGAATTTCATTGTATAAAGTTTATACCATTTCTATACACATAAATGACAGAGATAAGGCGTTGTGAAAAAATTTCATAGGTGACAAGATAATAAATAAATGACCTATAAAAAAATAATGTCATAGCTTAGTTAGTAGTAAATATTAAAGAGTAACTATAGGTATTTTCAGATGTTACGAGATCACAGTGAACCACGCTCAATTCCCATATGGCGACCGTGAGCTCGTAATGTCTGTTGGGGCCAACCGTGATTCCCGCCAGATTTTCACTCCCGTGAATCATGGCCGGAAATCACTTTGACCATGCAAACAGCCCTCCTGCCCGGCCCAGGGCTGTTTCTCGGCCGTGATAAGCGGAGGCGTCACATCTGTCCCCTGACCACAGCCCGGAATCAGCACCGCTGATGGTCTGTGGTCAATGCCCTGGGGGACTGGCGGGTGCTGCGGCCGCATTGGCTGCAGCACCCGCCCATCTCCTGGAGGGCAGGAAGCCGGGGGAGCATTGGGGGGCGGGGCTTTGGGCCGCACGTTGCGCCACACAGCCCCGTCCCCCCCAGATTCCCCGCTGGAATTGGCCAGCACATCTGCTGGCCGTGATGGCGGGATTCCGGAGGGGAATCTCTTGGGTGATTCCATAATGGGGTGAATGCCGCCCCGTCACATCTGAAAATACCCCATGTATGGTAATAAATTAAGTGCATGTTGTATTCATGCTGATGTTACGTTATGCAATATAGAAAACAAAGTGTACATAATTTCCATGCCTTTTGGCGTTTAAGTTTTATTACATTGTATGTTGTTAAATGTGTTTTATTATTGTAAGCATAATTTATTTTTATGATTCTTAGTGTTTAAGATTATGTAAACTGTATTTTGTAAAATGTTTTTTGAAAGGTAAGTGATGTCTTTAGAAATCCTTCTGTGGATGGATTCATTTGCTAGGGCACAGTCTAGGGTTGGTAAGCCATGCTTCTGTGGGTGATAATAGATATGGAGAGGGCCTGCTATGGCCTGCTCGGGTCAGGGACTCACCTGGATATCTATTTGCAGGATGCCAGATGTGGGACCACTGCTTCCCATGATTGGCCACCTCCCGCCCATCATGGCGGGAGGCCAAGGCAGACTCTGGAGGCACGCTGGGGTAGAGATGCCTGTCCATATGTTTTTTCTGTTCTCCTGGTCTGCCCTGAATGGGGGAGTGCTCACTGGCCAGCCCAGTGAGACTCACTTCAGTTCCGTGTCCCGACCTGACCCCTCCAGGGCCACTCCCCTTCCCAGAGTGTGTAGCCAGTGTGTTGGCTTTATGTTTATTGTCACCCAGTGTATGGGCTTAGAGTAAGTAACTCTTCAAGTCCCTTCCAGTCCTATGATTCTGTTATTTGAGACTTGGATACCAATTTCTCATCCTTCTCATCCATATTACAATACATTTTGCTGAATAAACTATCAAATTGTTAATCTTTTCATTGTTAAGCAAAAACTCCAGTGATTGCTATCTACTGCTCCTCTAAGAATTAATTTTCTTTTCTCCTTTAGCCAGTTTCCTTTCCCATTTCAAATCTGTGATTTTTTATAAAATAGTCTACTTTCACTTACTAGACTTTCCATTTACCTTCCTCCTTCACAGTCCATGTCACTTGAAAGAGTTTGCAAAAAGCCTTGTGGGAAAGGAGAGAATAAATCAGCTGTTGTAGGTTTACAGGAAGCCATGTGTCATTTATGTTACCCAAATTAACTTGCCCATTCTCCACTCAATATAAGGTATTTAGTAATGCCCCCACTTTACAATTTTTAGACAAAGTCCTCATTAGGTTAATGCAAGATCACTGGCTTCAGCCTGCATTTTATTTCATATAATGACCCACTTTTTATACAATAGGGCTTATGAAAGGAGAAAATGTTGGCTCATAGGGAAGAGATGGATGAATATAATAAGGCATCTATTTGGGGGATTTATGATGTATATTTAGCATCACAGACAACACAGTAAATCACTGCCACCACCAACGTGAAAGATACATTAGTTGCCATTTGTTTTTCATCAGCCTATCTGGGTTCTTTTCAGATGTCATGCCAAAGATTTATACATCTATCTCATTTCATATTATAAACAAGTCAATTATATATTAATGCAACTTAAAAACACAGCAAATTATTTTACCTTTGTTTGCTGGTGGCAACATTAACAGTACCCCCCTTTTAAACCAATTGCATTCACTGTTAAAAATAGTATAATGACAGGGGAACCCAAAATAAATATATTTTGTTTGGTAAAGTTGTCCTAAGTTATTTCCCAGTTACTGGGGACGCACAGAAGAAAACACCAGCAACAACTATTTTAGATATTCATTGGGACTTCTGTGCTATTTTCTTCTGAATGTGGAACAATATTTATTGTTGAATAGTTTATAGAGAAGCATTATCTAACAAAATCAGTGTTTAGCATTTAAAGTCAACATTTTTTAAAAGGGGTGTTACTATTGAGGAACATATCTAATCTGATTTTTACAAATTAAAATATAACCTTTTATTTTTTATTGTTTACCTTTAACAGGGTAAAAGACGACTCAGCTGGAAGGCTCCCTCCTCTGTTTGGCTCATGAAGGGTTAATGCTGACTAATTAGGGTGTGATTGAGGCTGTGTCAATATCTCTGAGCTGAGGAAAACGAGGGCTTTCTGACTAATCTGGTTGCCCTCTCCGCACACATTCTCTCATCCACAAGGTGAGTTTTTAAAAAGAGTCACCCAGAACTACACATGCTAGTTATCACTTCCTTTCTGAGAAGAAAGCGTCCACGAGAAATTAAGTTGCTTTTCACTTGTGAAAAGTAAACATTTACACATTTAGTCAATAGGAGTTTTGCCATTGACTTCAAGGGAGTCAAAATTCTGCCCAGTGTAAATGCAACTGCAACAGCAGTGAATACAATTTTTAAACAGAATGAAAACTCCAGTTTTCACCCATGCCTGTTAACAAAAGTTGAACTCAAAACAGAATCCTTCTCTCAGCAATAAATGTATCTCTTCTGGACCATTATAAATTTTACAGAAAGAAGGTTGCATCTGACAATAATTTGTATTATTGTCCAAAGTTATCCAAAGTAGTTCAGTGACAGATGTGGAAGATTGAGCAAAGGCAGGCATGATGAAGGGGTTCATTCTGACTGGATTTAGCAGAAAACTTATAAGAAAGTAAGCTCACTGTCTCTGTTTAGTTTTTTGTTTACTTCAAGAATAACAAATCCCTGGTATTTGACAGCTCTTGTGAAAGATCTCGTTTCTTTCAAGTGTACATAAAGATAGATGCCAATATATGGATAGGTAGATAGACTGTTTCTTGTTTCCGTATTCCTGTCTACAATATTTGTATACTTTTTTTCAAATATAGTATCCCTTATATTCTTAAAACATTATTCAGGGTAAAACCACACATGATGGTGGCACACCACTGACACGACCCAGACTGGGTCAGGTACCCACCATTAATAAGGATGGGGATGGCTCAGGCCACTGGCCACACGTGAGTGAGACTGAGAGAGCCGCCCCACCGCCCGTGTGTCCTGGCCAAACAGCAGCCACATCAGACATGCTGTCAACCATCCGCACACTGCTCCCAACACCCCTCCCCAAGCAATGATGGACAGGCATGGTGACTAATAAAGGCTGTCATGGCAGCTTGGCTATGGAGGGTCCAGTCATCTAGAATAGTTTAGTTTATTGAGGCACAGCTTTCGCCATATGCCATTTCCAAAAACAATACAGCACAAAAATTGACATCAATTCCAAACAAAAACAAAACAAGACATATAAGTATATAAAATAACATAAAATCCAATTGTCCAGTCGTAATCCTCATTTACAAAAAATTGGTAGAGTAATCAATTAGATTAGGAACAATGTTCAATAATTAAACCTCAAGAAATATATATCTTAGTCAAATTGGGGAGTGGGGGGGTACCTGAGCAAAACAGACCCTAGGGTCATTTCCCTGCCATTCATTTTTGGGAAGCCAACCATACAAAGGTTGCAAGGGCTGTCACATCCTTCGTTTTAGACAGAGAGAGAAGCCTCCTATAGCTTTGACCTGGCTCGTTACACAGCACCTCATCCAAAAAAGGCTGGAGCCAGACAGCCCTAAGATCATTGTAATGGGGGCAGGAAACTAAAAAAATGCTCCACCATTTCCACCTCTCCATGAGGGCAGGTACACAGCTGCCTGGCATAGGGGACCTTCTTGTATCTCCCCTCCACCACGGCCGTCTGGACCAACTGGAAGCGGAGTAGAGTAAAATTCCTCTGAAGGGTGCAATTAGAGAGCATGTCCAGATAAGACTCCAGCCCCCAGTTGACCTTAACTAGCCCAAACCAGGGAGCAACCCTCCAATTCTTAAAACTTGCCATATCATCGTGCCGTGTGATGTCCTCTATCCTGGCCTGGACCTCTCTCTTGATCCTTGCTAAAGGACAGCCTGCAAAGAGGGAAAAAGAAAACCCCTGGCTCCAGATAAGATGTCCCAAATACCCAAGCTATGGGTAATAGGGATGGGCAAACGCGGTTCGGAAGTTCGGAGTTCGGACCGAACTCGAATAGTTCGGTCGACCGAACCGAACGTTCGAACCGAACTTGAATTATTGTATTTTGCAATATTCTACATATACATTCTTAGCTGTAACTTCTTTGCCTCACATCTAATGTAGGTAAAACCTGTTCAGTTTATACCCCTTCCAATAGTAACTATCTTTGCCAAATTTAAGAAGGATTGGACAAAAGGTCTTGGTGGTATAAGCAATTAACAAATAAATGTATTTCTGACTATAACATCTTTGTAGTCCAACCAGTGTACATGAAATTTGGCAG
>QEPC01003140.1:317611-338941 GCA_003113815.1 Sphenodon punctatus | reverse complement strand
GGGGAGGCAGGGGCACAGGCGGTGATGGTGGTGGAGGGGGTGACAGCACAGGAGGGGGTGGGGGAGCCGGGGGTCACGCTCAACATGAGCAGAATGACGGCCCAAGAACCCTGTTGGTGGGTTCTGGGACTGAAGTGGCAGCTTCTGGATGTAGATGGACAGCCCCCTGTGCCTGTAGTAGGTCCCAGAACCCTGATGGTGGGTCCCGGGGCTGGAGTGGCTGCTTCCTGATGCGGTGGAATGACAGCTCTCCATTAGTGGAATGACGGCCCCAGGACCCTGATGGTGAGTTCTGGGGTTGTAATGGATGCTTCTTGATCTGGTAGAATGACAGCTCCCCATGAGCGGAACGATGGACCCTGAACCCTGATGTTGGATCCTGGAAGTAGAGTGGCAACTTCTGGATGATGTGGATGGACAGCCCCCCGTGTCTGCACGTATACCCCAGAACCCTGATGGTGGGTTCTGGGATGGGACTGGCTGGCACCCCTACATGGCCAGGTGTTGCAGGCTGCCAGGCATCGGTGGAGCAGCGGCAGAGGCCTGGCCAGGGCTCAGTACCTGGCACCCCTACTTGGCCCGGCGTTGAAGACTGGCATCATACTCGACTGAGCTCAAGAAGCTCTATTGCAAATTGTGCACGCCTTTCCTGGTGGTGAATCTCGTAGACACAAAGCCCCTGCCCGCCAGTGCACTCATTCGAGCTATGCTTGTCTACAAGATGGAGGAGAAAATAGCTGACATGCAGTACCGCCAGCAGCAGCAGCAGACATTGGATTGCCTGGACACACTGTGGCTGGCACACATGATTGGACGGGCATTGCAGGCTGGCTGGCATCAGTGGAGCAGCAGCAGAGTCCCAGCACAAGGCTTGGTGGCTGTCACCCATGCTTGGCTGGGTATTGCAGGCTGGATAGCATCAGTGGAGCAGTGGCAGAGGCCTGGCAAGTGCTTGATGGCTGGCACCCCTGCTCAGCCGGGCACTGAAGGCTGTCTGGCATCAGTGGAGCAGCGGCAGAGGTCCAGCCAGGGCTCGGTTGCTGGCACCCCTACTTGGCCGGGCATTGCAGGTGGGCTGGCCTTGGTGGGGCACTTGAAGAGAAGTGGAATGACAGCCCTCCCTGCCTGTAATGTAGGCCTGAGAACCATGATGGTGGCTCCTGGGGCTAGAGTGGCAGGCGCCCCTACTCAGATGGGTGTTGCAGGCTGACAGGCAACAGTGGAGTAGCAGCACAGGCCCAGCCAGGGCTTTGTGGCTGGTACCCCTACTCGGCAGTGCATTGCAGGCTTGAATCCTACTCGCTGGAACTCAACAAGCTCTTCTGCAAGTTGGTCAAGCCTTGCCCAGTGGTGAATCACATGGCCACCCGGTAGCAGATATTAGATTGCAGGGGCACAGTACCCGTGGCAGAGCAGAGTAAGCAGAAGTGGACATTGGATTTCCAGGGCACAGAACCTGTGGCACAGATGGTAGAGGCAGTTTTGGCAGCAGAAGCAGCAGCAGCAGCAGCAGCAGCAGCAGCAGCAGCACTAGCCATTAGGTTGCCAAGTAGCAGAACCCATGGCACAGACAGCAGAGGCATCATTGGTAGCAGCAGCAGACATTGCATTGCCAGGTAGCAGAACCCATGGCACAGACAGCAGAGGCAGTATTGACAGCAGCAGACATTGGATTGCTGGGGCACAGAACCCATGGCATAGACAGAAGAGGCAGCATTGTCAGCAGCAGCAGCAGCAGATATTTGATTGACTGGGCACAGAACCCATGGAACAGCAGAGATGGCAGCAGCAGGATTTGCCTGTGTGCAGCACCCATGGGGCTAGGATGGTAGGATTTGCCAGGGAAGAGCTCCCATACAGAAGCAGACAACACCAGCAGGATCATTTGGATTGGACATGGCAGAACACCCATGGACTAGCAGACAACAACAGTGGGATAACCAGGCCAGTGGGTCACATCACCCAGGGTTGCCAGGGAAGGTAGACAGGCACCTTGGCATGAGCAGCTGCGCACACTCCGGAGTCTGCTCTGCCTGCCTGACCCTCTCCACCAGGTCACCCGTCCAGTGCCCATAGCACGCTGCCCTTGACCCTGGGGTCCAGCAAGGTTGCCAAAACTCATTCCTCCTGCTGCAGGAGATCATCGAACCACACCTTCAGCCCTGTCTTCAGCTGCCACAACAGGTCAACAACCTCATCCAATAGCTTCCTGTCCTGAGGGCCACAATCCCGTCCCTGGAGAATTTCCTCCAGCCTCCTGAGGAGACGCTTGACCAGAGGGGTCAAATGGTTGATGGTGGCCGTGGAGGAGCTGATGGTCTCTGTCATGGTCAGGAACAATCTGAACACGAAGACCGTGTGAGCCAGGATCTCCCATTCTGCCCCATCGTACCCTGGAGGTGCCCCTCTGTCCATCACTAGTTGAACCTGATGCAAGGTGGCTTTCTGCTCAAGGAGCCACTCTAGCATCAGGAACATGGAATTCCACTGGGTGGAAACATCCTGAACCAGCTGTGCACCAGCTGGTGCACTGGGAAGCCTTGCTCTTCCTGCTTCACCCGGGGCCAGAGCCTGACCTACCTAGTGGTGCTGGGGCTCCAGCCCCGGGTCTGGCAGTGGTGGCGGGGCCGGCTCCGGCGGTGGTAGCAAAGTGCTTCAGACCTCTACTAGGCCTTCCGGGTCACCTGACCTGGTCACCTGATCCAGAATACCTAGTAGAGGCCTGAAGCACTTTGCGGCACTGACGGAGCCGGAACTGCTGCTGCGTGACCCTGGGCCGGAGCCCTGGCGCCACTAGGTAGGGGGGTTCATGGGGTGGTTTTTTTAAAAAAAAACAAAAAACAACAATTTAGTAGGCTGTGCAGAATGGTGGGAGATGTTTGCTGAGGCATCCCATCCACCCACGCTGCCTGGAGGGAGGGGAAACCAGGTTCCCCCTTGCCCCCAGCCCAAAAGGGTTCAGAACCTGAAATTTGTTCAGGTGGTTTGGGCTGGGAGCAGTTTGGGTTCAGGGTTCACAGACGGGTCGAACACCCCAAGTTTTGCCTGAACCCCGAACCCCCAAACAGCATTCACACATCCCTAGAAACTGGCCAGCTTCCTCCCATGCTCGATCAGGGAGCTAAGGGTGCCTGCCCCAATCCCCTTCTCCCCCAAGCCCAGAGCGTCCCTGACCACCAGGTGAAGGGTGTCTGTGATGCAAGGGATACTTGTGAAACCCCTCTCACTGACTGCCCTCAAGGCATTGACCGCGTTGTCCGTCTCCACGCACCCTTTGGTGAAGGGCATGCCTGGCGTGACCCACTCCCTCACCAGGGCGGTTAGGGCTGCCTCGATGTTCTGAGCAGTGTGGGGCCGTCCATTACTTCTGCCCGAAGCAGGACCCACCTATACCCTGTTTCAGGTTCCTTCCTGTCACTGCCAAACTCTGCCTCTGGCTCCTGCCACCAGTGCTCCATCACTGCCAGGTAGGTGTGCCACGTATTCCTCCTCAAGCACAGGTCTGTGGTTAAGTGGACGGTGGCACCCCCAGCCCTTGCCAGCTGCTCCCTCACCTGCTCCTTTAAAGCCTGGTACAAGGCTGGCACCACCTGCCGACTCAGGGTGGTGTGCGAGGGCAGCTCAAACTGAGGGGCCAGGCAGCTAATCAGGCAACTAAACCCCATGTCCCCAACCACTGAGAAGGAATGCCCATCCAGCATGACCATTTCCCCCAACATGTGCGTGGCTTTCAGTTGAAAGCCATACGACCCTCCCTGTCATGCAGCTGCTGAGGGACTTGGCAGCTTCCCCCACCCCAGCTCCTCCATGGTGCACTGCTTGTGCTGCTGCTCCTGCTCCTGCTGCCCCCTTGCAGTGATGCTGCTCCTGCTGCTAGAGACAACTGTTAGAGCAGGACGCTTGCCCACTGATAGCCTAATCCTACAAAGGCCTAGTCCTACAAACAGACCATTCAAACAGACAAACAGACTATAAAATATTAAAATGGAATCACTACGCACTATTTCTGTCTATATCTATAACTAAGCTAACTCCTACAACCATCTATCTATAGTAACTATCTAATACCTAATATCTATCTTTCTATATATACACAGGGATGGGGGGAACACAGACAGCTCACAACAAACAACACAGGGAGGGGTACAAAACTGAAATGAAAGCTAAATCAATCTAATGCTACTCTAAATAAATCCAAGAACAGGGGAAGGTAATCAGGAATGGAATATATACAGGGAGGAGAGAAGGATTCAATGGAGGGTAGGGAGAAAGAACACAGGGAGGGGTAAAAAATAATAACAACACCTAAATCTATTTAATCTTATCTAAATAAATGAAACTATGGAGGTAAATGTGTGGAAATGCATGAAATAGGAAGAGGATGGCAATGGATTGGGAGGAACACAAACTGCTGGGTGAGGGAGACTTCTGAAAACGCCTGCTGACAGGATCAGTGGCTAGCTCAGAAGGAGTTGGAATGGGGGAGGGCAATTACTTTTGTTACTTGCTGCGCCCGCCTTACCACAAGCCCCATTGGCTCCATGCAGCCTAGCCCCATGCAAATCACAGACTGCAAAGCCAGTGGTCTGAGGAAAAGAGGGATGGTGATTGGGTAGGCTGACTGCTAGTCCAAACCTCTCCACCCCTGGCACCAAGAAGTCTGCTCTTCAGCTGCCCCCTCCCCTCCATGGGCTTGCCAGACCTGTTTTTCACGCCCAAATGCGGCCAACTGTTCGGGGCTTCAGGTGTTCGGTTCAGCCGTTGGTTCGGCCGTCTGAATTAGCCAAATTTGGGCCGTACACCGAATGTCCGGACAACATTCGCACATCCCTAGAATGTGTATGTTTTGCACTAATGCACTTCTCCAGCCTGCGTGACATGTAGAATTGCTCTGACAGCATAAATACGACAGTATTTTAACCACATTCATCGAAGAAATTTATTATGAATACACTCAAGGATCCTGATGTTTTTAGCTGTGTGGCTAGGGATACTGTCTATTTTCAACAGTTGTAAAGTGCCAGGCACATTGCTGGAGGTATATAATAATAATAAATAATAATTAATAAATCATTAACAATAATTAAATCTCTATACGTCTTACAAATTTAAGTGATGGAGTTTAGCATTCTGCTTTCTGGTAACCTGGCTGATAATTTGGGTTTAATGGGTGCTTTACTGGCCACAGCCCATCAGCTGGCCAGGTTTATTGATGTTATTCACCAAGACAATGTCCCAGGATTAGATATCTTTCCCCCAGATCAGTTTAAACTATGTAAAGATTTCTGGATACTAGTTTTGTTGGAACTTTTCAATGTGATTATTGAGCAGAATATATTTCTCCCAGATTGGAAACAAAATATTTTTGTCCCAATCTTTAAAAATGCAGATAGGGCCAACCCTGATTCTTATCGGCCTATAAGCCTTATTGGTACCCCTGTTAAGTTATACGTTTTTCACCTTCTGGGTCATGTTCAGTCCTGGATAACCGAGGGAAACATACTTGGTGAAGAACAGGCTGGTTTTAGATCTAGCCTCTCATGCATTGATCAGTGTTTTGCATGATATCATATAATAACTAAATATGTACATAAGAAGCAGAGGATCTATGCTGCCTTCTTGGATTTGAAGGGAGCTTTTGACAATATTGATAGGGTACTATTTTGAGAAAAACATGGAACTGTGGGGATGGATCCAACGTTGAGACAAATGATTAAATTCTATCATGAGAATACCTCTGCAAGAGTAGGATATGGAATGATGGGGGAAGTAACCCAACCATTTCCAGTCAATCGTTGGGTTTGCCAAGGCTGTGTCCTGGCACCCATTCTTTTCAATTTATTTTTAAATTATTTACCATCTTTTCTTCTGCAACCTCAGTGTCATGCACTGAGATTACTGGGCGGAGCTACCCCATGTTTACTTTTACGCTGATGATGCAGTGCTATTATTCTATACTAAAATTGGATTGAAGAGACAGCTTGAAGCAATATTTTTGAGAAATATTGTTCAGTCAATAATTTAGCAATAAATGCAGTTAAGTCCAAGGTTATGGCTTTTGGCCCTGAGAAGTCTTACAAATGGTATATAAATAAACAGCCCCTGGAAACTGTGAAGGAATTTGTCTTTTTAGGCCTTACCTTTACCCAAACGCTGTCCTGGACAGCGCACATACGTAAGCTGGCAGTACAGTCATCTCAGGCAGCCAGTGGAATTCTAACGTTTTATAATGAATTTAGAAGGCTGGACTGAAGCTCTCAAGGTTGCTAAATCCAGGCTTGAACCTACATTACTTTACAGTGCAGAATTGTGGGGTTTGGAGGCTGCTACTCATGAAAGTATAGAGAAAGTTCAATGTGCCTTTCTCAAGAAATTACTGGCAGTTCGGATAGGAACACTTAGGGCAATTGTCAGGGTTGAGACAGGTACCATCTATGTGTCTACCCTGGTGAGGCTGAAGTCTATCTTTTACTGGTTAAAGATACACCAAAATCTTCCTAGCTGGTTACCTAAACAGGTTTTGATTGAGCTAGAAAGGAACATTTGTTTTCCGCACTCCTGGTTATGGAAGATTAAGATGGTTTTAACAAGGTCTGGATTGGGGGACAGCTTGAGGGATATACAGAGATTACCTTGGCAAATGGAAAACAGATACTTATGGAACTTTTTTGATATCTCAAAGCAGGAAGATATGGCTTTGGCAAAGGGGGTTAGATTTGCACCTCTCTATAGGTACATCTATTTAGATTAGCATCAAGCACAATATTTGTCTCTTATTTCCTATTTTCACTATAGGGAAATTCTAACTAAGGTTAGGCTGAATCAGCTTGATATTGGGTACTTTCAGACATGACGCTAACCACCCTTTAACCACCCTTGGTGGTTATTTATGCATGTTGCAGGGTTCCATAGGGCACCAACACAGCCCTGCAACATGCATAAATAAGCACCAAGGGTGGTTAAAGGGTGGTTAGCGTCATGTCTGAAAGTACCCATTGGAGATCAAAAAGGAAGGTGGTCCAAAGTCGCTTATAGCTTGCATCTCTGCTCTTGCCATTTGGGACTAGTGGAAGACATTGTGCATTTTTTATGGGCTTGCCCTTGCTTTTGAGACTTGAGGGATAAACTCCTGATACCTATCACATATAATATTAAAACATTTAATCATTTTGAGAAAACTCTCTGGCTCCTGCAACAGAGTTCTTTTGATGTGTTATATGTGTTGGCATCATTTGTCCATGAGGCTCTGAAAATGAGGAAGTTAACTTATTGAAGGGGGTGATTTTATGTTTATGATATATAAAAAGTTTAGGCTTCAGTTGATGGCGAAGCTTAAAGACCACTAGATATTGTCCATGTATATTTTGTGGTTGTAGGCATGTATGATATGCTCATTGTCATGTTTATATTTTTGTATTTTATGTTTATTTTAGTTTATAACCAAAAATAAAATCAGTCAATCAAATTCTACTTTCCAGATCAAGAAGCAATACATTCCCATAGATCTTGGACTGGGGAACACAGACTGGTTTAGCTTATCAGGATATTTAAGTTATGCAGGTTATACTTAAGTAGATTCGATTATATGTCACCTGCAGTAAGAGTATGCAGATCTTTAAATACATCATAAAAGATTTGTTAAGGTAATACAGGAACTTTCCCACAAAATAGTAAATTACAACTAAAAGTGAAATCAATAGAAAAGAAGTGATTGAAGGAAAGAACAGTCAAGAAAGAAGAAAAAAGAAAGAAGATACAAACCAAATGAGGACAAGATGAATGGTTATGAACCATTATGTTCAGTTTCTCAATGACACCTGCCACATCCACCCTCTCTTCTGAATACATAAAAAATGAGCTGAAAGAAATAAGGTGCACATATCTCATAAATACTAGGCACTAACTGTCAATATATCTACACTATATCTAACATACAAATGAATATAGTATATACTGAATAAATGAACCTAATTTCAAAATTTGATATTCTGTGTTTTGCACCTCTTTGTGGTTATTATATACTATTAAAAATGTATTGCTGCAGTGCTTTTCCACTCATACATATACTAAAAATGAAATGAAATGTGAACTGAAATATATGTTACCTTTTCAACTAGATAGTATTATCATACATAATATATATAGAGAGAACTAATCATTCAAAAAATCATCTTAACGTCACTGTTTTTAATGGAAGTTGTCTACAGCTAGTTTTCAAAGTAACCTATACCACTTATGCTTTTAACATATGCCCTGATCCAAGGTCCACTTACACACCTCAGATGCGCATGCAGACCGAAACTGGAATTGTATGTGTGCACACAGTGTGCATACACAGAGGAACCCAGGGCAAGTTCCCCACCTCCCAACCCCACTGCATCTGGGAGAGAGGGAAATGGGGATACAGTGGCACTGCCTACTGCAGCGATGGTGGGGTCAGGAGGCAGGGGACATTCTGCAGACCCCCTGTGTGAAGACACTGAATGAAAACATCCATGCAGCTGCCACTGTGACTGCACGTCCAGGGGTGGGATGGTGCGCTCTCTGCCCCCAGCCAGGTCAGGTCAAGTGATGGAACCAAACATTCTCCTGATCTGACATGTACAGGGAGGGTGAAGGGGAGTGACGCGTAGCTGTCTGGTTCCACCCCAGTGCGGTAGCCAGTGCCCTGCCTCCCACCATGATAGGCAGCCATGGCTGCTGAAAAAACAGATGTGCCCACCCGGTTTGTCCTGCTCTAGGCAAATTCCAGGGCCAGACTGTGGGACTGGTTCATTTCAGGGCCAGCTGCCAACCCCACCGGGGTTTGAACCAACCCCACATCTGGTGGGCCTAGAACAGATGCAGGGGTTGCAATCTGGCAAACTTGAAAATCCACTTTCAGAAACCTCGCACGGGTGAAGTCTAGACATACCTCTCCACACCGAAAGTCACATGGCTGCCATTAGAAACAGTGGTGCTGGGCGGCTTGTGAATTCTTTTGAAAACCAGACTTGCCAAACTCCAATATCAGGGTTTGCCAAGTCCGGTTTTCAAAAGAATGTGTGAACTGCCCAACACCGCTGTTTCCAATGGCAGCCAGGCAACATCTGGTGCAGGGAGATATGTATAAATTCCACCTGCACGAGGTTGCTGAAAGTACGTGATTTTGAAGTATGCAAGATTGGAGGGATGTCTAAAAGTGCCCTTAGTTACTTCTGTTACTAAAAGAAATTTATCCACATTTGTTTTAGTAACAGAGGTAACTAAAATGGATGTGAGAGCAAATGAAATTTGTTTGAGTACATTTGCTTCTCCACCCCATCCCTTTGCACTCTCTGCACTCTTAGCAGGCTGTAACGCACTTAGAGGGGCAGGGAAGCAGCCACAAGACAGGAGATATTGAGGGTTCCAGGCTGCAAAGCACTCATAGTGGAGGGGTAGTAGTCACAAGATAGGAAATATCAAGGGTTCCAGAATACGTATTCCCAAACTCATGTGCTAACAACATGGCTTATCATCTAAATGCCACTTGCACAACATTACATTTGATCCAGTTGCCATTTTGAAAGCATTCACATGGCCAATTAATTGAATCCAACTGAACTGAATCCAGCTGAATGCTCCAGTTTCTCAGTTTCCCATTTTCTCCATTTGTTCCAATTGCCATTTCCAACTTTCCAATTGCCATTTCCAACAGTTGCCATTTCTGGCAACTGCTGCAACCCGTACTCTACCCGCACAGCACCCTCTCCTTCACACCATAGAGATGCGTGCAGATCAACTGAAGCTCTAGGCTTCTCCCACAGCTCTATGGCATTGCCCAGGGCAACCCCCAGTCAAGAGCAGAGCTTCCACAGCTGTCCACCAACCTGATAGACCATAGCTCCAACTCCAGCTGATGCCCCAGGTTTGGGTGGACCACTTTGCTAGGGGTGCTCTGGGATGTTCTGGACAACCTCCAGTAGAGATGCCCTGGAGGAGGCAGCACTTGCCCTGCCTCTGCTCTGCCTGCACATCTGGAGGCTCACATTTACACGGATAGGCCACCAGGAGCAGAGGCGTAGGTGCTGTCCATCTAAAAGCACCCTTTAATGCTCCAGTTATTGCATAATGTAGTTACCTGCCTATGCTCTTCACACTGCACTCTGTCCTCTTGGCTTTAATTTTCCACACCATCTGCGGTCCCTTTTGAATTATTTTCTCAATGGTGACTACTGGTGCACTGCCAGTACTCAGGGACAGGGCTACCGAAGCAGTCTTCATTAAGATTGTTATCAAGTACAAACACTGACCGGGATCCATGTTCACTGTGAGTGTTAACACATGAGAGGGGAGGCACCTGGAGCATGTGGTCACCATACTCCGCCCCACAGCAGGAATTCACAGGCTCTACATGGGACCACAACTAACAGGCACGTCTTCCTCCCTGCCACGGTCTGCCTGCACTCTCCTTCCTTCCCCATAAAGTTGGCCTTGATTCTGTGGTGCTGAACGTGGATGGAGGAGGCCATGCACCCACCAATAGATGGGGGCAGCTGCAAGGGTGCCCCATCCTCCCCTCAAAAATGGGAGGTGGCCACGGGGCAGCATGTTGCCTGGCCTTTCCATGGGTTCACCTGCATGGCATTATCAGCCTTCGTTAGATGTTGTCATAAGTAGTGGCCCCAAGGTGGCCCCTGATGAACATCTGGCAGCCACCTGACAGATGAGGAGGTAAATGTGGGTTAATGGGGGACAACATCTTGTTTGTTTAAACACTGTGTTTTCTCCATTGATGAGAATTGGGGCAATGTAGTAAACAAGGGCCGCTGACCATGACTCATATTGGGTGTTTTCAGACGTGACGGGGCGGCTTCACCCCGTTCTGAAAACAACCCAGAGATTCCCCACCGGGATCACCCACGAACGTCAAACAGACGTGCCGGGGATCCCGGCGGGGAATCAGGGAGCAGGCGGGGCCGCACGATGAACGTGCGGCCGCATGGCCCCGCCCCCTCCACGCTCCCTCACTGCCCTCCCTCTGGGGAGATGGGCAGGTGGCAAGGCCAATGCCGCTGCAGCATCTGGCCGAGTTCACCATGGCCCGGAATCCCGCCGGGGTTTGCAGGCCGTGATAGCCGACCAGATGTTACTTTTTATTGATGCTCGCCTGGAATCACTTTCACCACACTTCTGGGGATTCTTGCGCCGGGAGCCCGGGAAGCGTGGTTGAAATTGACCCCATGTGGGTATTCAGTGTGGTGAACATCTAGCGACCGCCAAACAGATGTGCATGGCACAGTGACCACAGGTGGGTATTCACTGTGGTTCACTGTGATCTCGTCACGTCTGAAAATACTCATAGTTGAGTATTAACCAGGCACACTAAATTGCAGATCTAAAAATGCCATTGCTTGGTTTGGTCTGTTAAGCATGCACTAAATAGTAAATACTCTGTACTGACTGTCATTCAATATACAGGTTAAAATTAAGTATCTGGTAACCTCTTCAATCTAATGGCCTGAGGACAGAAATCTACAGGATAATGACATGAAATAGGAGAAAAGTCCCAGCAATTTTAAACACCATAAAGCAGAAGCAGTATACACTCAAACCCAGCAATTATTTATAATGTATTCCACAAATGTGATAGAATGCCTGAAGCCAAACTTTTATTAAAATCAGTATGATGTCACATCAGTGGAGATATGTCTTTTGGAATTAGAATGTGAACCAAGAGATGATTACAACAGAGCATTTACAACTTCTGAAATTAGATATATTTTATTTTTATTTTTTTTATCAGCTATGCAACAGTGTAATACAAAGAAAATATGTTTTCATGACCTGGGGACAAGTCACTTGGGTTCTGTTCTTATGATTTACAGAAAAGCCAAGACGCATTCAAGAAAGTATATCCTTGTTTCATAGGCCCATTTCACATGAGATGCCCCCCATGCCCATGTGTGGGAATGGGTGGGGGACGCCCATATGACTACCGCAGTAGGTGGGTGGTGGGTGGAGGTGCGTGCGCTTCTGCACTCCACCTATCTCCACCCATTGCCCACGCATGGAGACATTGGCCAAAACAGTGCTGGCACCATGCATGGAGATAGGTGGAGGTGGGTGTGCGTCCATGTCACATGAGATGCCCCCCATGCCCATGTGTGGGAATGGGTGGGGGATGCCCATATGACTACCGCAGTAGGTGGGTGGTGGGTGGAGGTGCGTGCGCTTCTGCACTCCACCTATCTCCACCCATTGCCCACGCATGGAGACATTGGCCAAAACAGTGCTGGCACCATGCATGGAGATAGGTGGAGGTGGGTGTGCGTCCATGTCACAGCAGCCCATGCACCTCACACTCAGCGTGGCACACAACCATCCCCCCTGCACTATGGCCCACCTGAAAAGGGCCTTATTGTTACTTTTAGATTCTTGTTAATATTTTTATTAGTTGTGTGGAGCAGGTACATAGCTTGTTTTTGTATTTTCATTTTCATCTACAAAAAAACCCTTTGTTTTCTGGGGTTTTCGTAAAGGAAAATGTTCTGATTTTGTTTCCCCCCATCATTTTATTGTTATGTTTATTTTTATTTAAAAAAAAATCAAAAAAAAATCACTTTGAATGCACAAAATGGCCACCGGACCATTCTGCACATGTGCAGCCCTTTCCAAAAATGTGCAGCTTTAGCATCATTTTGCAAAATGGCAGTCAGTCTGTACATGAACAAAATGGCCACTGTGCATGTGTAGACTGGATTCCCTTTTCCAAAATGGCACAGATGCTTCGGGCACCATTTTGGGAAAGGGTGCAAATGTGCAGAATGACTCTGGTGCTATTTTGCATACGCACACGGTTTTTATTTTATTTTTTATTTTGGTAATGAAAACTGATACTTTTTCCCCTTCATTTACATTCATTTTCATTATTTATCATGGCCCATCATTTTTATATTTTAATTACTAAAATGAACAGGCCATTGTTCCTTTTAGTAAGTAAATGAAATGAAAATGAATTGCACACACCTAATTTTTTACCCCACTTCAGGGATACTTATACACATTAAATAAATTAGGTTAGTTTTGTTAAGTGTTTAAACAAAATAATAGCATATACAGTGCAAGTAATGTATTTGCAGAACACAGTCATTCATTTCACTGTTGAAAACTGATCATACAAGTAGTTAAATGATATATGAATAAATTTTGGTACTTCCATTAGTAGTGAAGCTATGTGTCCTTACAAATGATCAACAACAACAAAGGTATACAGGTGCAATATACACTATGAAATATAAACACAACTAATTACACCATTTATGCGTTCTGTGTTCTTTAACTACTTATTATATTACAATATCAAACTGCGTTAATGATACAGAATATCAGATTACATGAATTGAAAACAAAGGCATATATAACCCAATACAGTCTGTCTTAATATAAGGACTGTGCACTGCTTAGGGGTGGCTGTAAGAATAGTCCTGAGCCCACTGTAGACTTTTCAATAAAACAATGTTTGATGTAAGGTCTGCGCATTGCTTTAAGATGGCTGTAGAAGTGGTCCTGAGCCCACCATTAACTTTTCAATGAAACAATGCTGACGTTTCACTTCTCCAGAGGCTTCTTCAGAGTCTATTCCTTTTTCTTCCTTTCAAGGGCCTGACAGTGGGCCATAGTCAAACAGCATTGGGGCAATCCCTTGCAGGAACCTAATCCTTCCATTAGTCCTGGAGAAACTCCCTCCTTAGTTAGCCTTGGAGATACTAATGCTGACCAGTTCCTCCTTCAGCTACCAGGTACCAGGTAATTTTTTTAAAATTGAATTTTAATTAATTTTAATTTATTTATAATTGATTTTGACCAGCCCCCCAGCCCATTTGAGGAGTGACAGTGTGGCCCCCGGTCTCAAAAAGGTTCCCGACCCGGCGACCCCTGGTTTAGAGAATGTGGAGCACACAATATGGCCAAATGAATGCCCAAGTGTTGGCGTGTTGTCAGTTAGACTTCAGAGGAGTTGGTGTGGAGGAGAGGGGCAAGCAATAGTGTACAGCTGTTACTGTTCTAGTAGGAATCAGGAGGCTGGAGAGCAGGTTTGGGGTTGGCTTCGATTGTGAATCGATTGAAAAATTAGCTCAGCTTGAGTTTGTGCTCTGGATAGATTTCTCTTTCTAGCTGCAACATTACTCCTCCCAACCCCCCGCCACCCTTCTCTGCTTTGAACTGACTGCACAGGACTTGCAAGAAAGGGAACTCTATCTTCCTTAGTTATTAGAGCACTTGTTTGTCTGCTGTGTTCCTCTGTTCCCCCTTCCCTGTCTCCCCTCCCCCTGTCTTTAGATTGTAAGCTCTCGGGCAAGGACCATTTCTATCTTATTCTCTGTAAAGCGCCAGGTACATCGCTGGCACTGTATAAACGCTTATAGTAATAATTATAATAATGATGAAAGGAGAGTGGCAGCACCTGCACCTTAGGGCATTTCCTCCCCTCCTCCCCACTTCAGCCCATTTACACAAACTACAGACCATTTGCTAAGTTTGGCAGTCATGGATGGGGGTGAGTGCAATACACACTCATAGACTCACAGCATGGTTTGTGTGATGTTTGTTAACACTCATGGTTTGTGTGCTGATTGTTAGCAACTGAGCTGCAGTCAGTTGAAGCTAGCATATGGGTTTGCAGAATCAGGACCAGGGGGAAGCTTTGGCTTCAAATCTGAATCAGCAAATGTGGTCAGGAGTCAAGAACAAGGTTGGGTCATCACAGCTGAAAAACCAGATGCCAAAGATAACTGCTGAGGCATGAGACAGAATTTGATACCAGGAAATGGTGCTAAGGAGAGAGGAAAAAGGAGGGAGAGAAAGAAACACGGGTTGAACATGGGTCAATGTGAGGAATAAAAGTCAGCTCAAGGACAGACTAGGCCTGAAACAAAAAATTGTGGACAATACTGTTTCTGTTGGAAACAGGACATTCTCCATCATTTACATAATGAGAAACTTACCATCTTTTCCACTGTTTTTGTCATTTGTCATTTTTCATGAGTTGAATAGAGCTGCTACAGGGCTGATCCCAACCCCATGGGCACCTTGTATACTTGGAACTAATGCAGTCCTGCAACCTGTATTTCCCATAAGTGTTCTCTAAAATTTGCATATCTGGCCACCCTATTGTACACACCCACAGAGACTGTGGAGACATAAAAGTGTTGGCTAAGTCCTAGGGAAGTGCTGGAAATTGTTGTAAAAGTGCTGAAAAACTGCTGTTAAAGTCCCCCCAAATTTCTGAAACTGAAAAAAAATAATAGACAAACAGTGATGGAAATAACAAAAAACAAAAGACGGAAAATGCAAAAAACCCCACAAAAAACCAACCCCCAAAAGTCAGAAAGAAATTGACAGGAAATGATGAAAAATCACAGGCACTGATATTGACAATGGCCGAAGCACAGACTCACCAGAGATTATTAATGAAGCACTGATAAACACTAATATTCCCTTCAGAACAAGAACACTTGCTCTCATCTCAGCCCTAGAAGGGACAAAGGCCCTTTAAAAATAAACCAAAACTTGGGGAGGAGAAGTCCATGTGCACACCTCTACAGGGGCAGTGCAGGTGTGTGTGTGTGTGTGTGAACACGAGCGCACACCCATTGCCCCTCCCCCCCATCCCCTTGCATCCCCATGCACGGATCAGCCTTTGTTGTCACCGGTTGCTCCATGCTTGGGGGCTGGGTGGGGATGCATGGGAATACGTGGGTCGCAGGACCACACCCTATTTACATGGAATGTTCCCCTGCATGGACAAAATGGGGCAAAATCATGGTGAATGGGAGCAAAGGTTGGGTCATGTGTGGGTCAAGAATGGTCAGAGCACTGAGCAGCCTAAAGTACCTGGCTGGAAAACCCAGTTTCAGGAGGCTGTCCACCCAGCTTCCTCCAGCTGCCCACCTGGTAGGGTGGCATGTCATTTTTTGTTTTCATTCCTCATTTTCATTATTAAACTGTTGAAGTATATATCTAACCTATATCTATATCTATAATATATCTAATCTATACCTATATCTCTCTATATATTACAGGGTGAGACAGACAGCAGAAGGGAAAAGGGAAAAAACGACGACGTATCTAATCTATATTTCTAATATTTCTAATCTATATATGTATACGGGGGAGACAGACAGGAGAAGGGAAAAGGGAAAATGTAAAGAGTATAAGGAAAGGGTATTTAGTGCAATCACCAGAGTTCTGCAAACGCAAGCTGACACAGCAAGAGCTAACACAGAACACGAGTCAGCCTGGCCCTGACAATATAACTGGTTGCAGTGTTCTCCCCAGAGCCCCCTTATTGGTTCTTGGAGGCAGGAGGCATTGAACACTCACAGGGTGCCATGCGACTGCCTGGGACCTGCTTGCGCTGCTCATTGGCCAGCGATTACATCTATCAGATCCTTGCTGTCTGCTCATCCCTCCTATCACAGGCCCAGTTCAAGAGTGCAACACTGTTTCCCTCCCAAATGGCTCCGAGAATTATGTCTTCTCCCTCCTTCACTCTCCACATTTTCCCTCCAAAAATAACTGCCAGGCAATAACTAAATGAATAACGAAAACGAAATTCATTATTGATTTTGTTATTATTGGTTTTGGTTTCATTATTGTAATAACGAAACCTGAGGTTACTTAGCAGTGGTTGATTCATGGTGTCAGATGAGAGAACATAAACTTGTGTGTATCAAAAACTCTGGCATATTAGGTATTATTACCAGACATACCACTAGCTACTAATTTCAGCTTTAAAAACACATTTGATTACTTGTTAAGTCTGTTTGTGCAACTGCATATGCTTAACACCGTTTGGAATCTGAGAAGCCATTGTCACAGAGAACACACATTTGCAGTTAACACATAGCTGCTGTTATGTCTAGAGATGTGCACTGCACCAATGACAGTGCAGGGACCATAGAGACATGAATTTTCATTAAGAGCCACTCTAGTGTCCTCTAGCGATGTTTCTGACTAGGAGTGGGAGGAAAATGGTGCTTTAATAGGCAGAGTCCTTTTGGTGTTAAGCTTTTCTCACACAGTCCCAGAAGTTTGTATTCTGGGCTTTGCAAGCCTGAAACTGGTTCCTCCTACCTCACCAGGTATATTGTACCAAGGGATATCATCTGGGAAACAGCTGGTGGGAGGAGAAACAGGGTGATTTCAGACATTACGCTTTTGGCATTCACCACAGTCAACCTCAGTCAAACGCGGGGGTGGGTGAGTGAAAGAGCCTCGCACGTCTGTTGGCCCACATCCAGATGTTCACCACAGTCAAACGCGGTCCGGGGTGAACCTAACCACGCTTCGTGAGGTCGGGGCAGCAGGAGGTCCAGAAGTGTGGTGAATGTTCACCACGGCAGGAGTGAATGAAAAGTAACGTCTGAAGGGAAAACCCCGGCCGCGGTGGAAGGAAATGACCATGGGCAGTGGTGACGACATGCAGCGTCACCGCCAGGCAACCAACAACAAGCGGCACACGGAGGGAGATTTAAAGGGCAGGCAGCAGTAGGGGAATGTGGTGGAGTAGTCGATGGAGAGGAGGGAGGAGGAAAATGTGAGGAGGATGGAGTGACAGGGCAAGGAGGAGACGCAGCAGCAGCAGCAGCAGCAGCAGGGGGAATCCCAGAAGAAGGTAGGGGGTGCAGCTGGGAGTGGGTGTGTCGGGGCTGGGGAGAGGGGGGTGCGGAAGGGGGGGAAGGAGGGAGGGACCACAGTCACCAGGAGCCTAACCAGCAGCCCCCATTGTACCCACAAACAGATCAGTAAGAGGGCACGCGCCCCGGAGGAACCAGAGGCCGAAGGGAGCCAGGGACAGGCCCCTTTATCACCCCACAGAGCCACACCAGGCATGGGAGGGCCACAGTCAGGGGCTGCCGGTACCGCCAGCCCAGAGGATGCAGAAGCAATGAGTGTGGGTGCACAGGCACTGGGAGGACCTAGCGCAGGAGCTGGACACCACAAGCACACGCAGACAGAGGAGATGCTGGAGACTGTGAACTGGCTGGAGGAGGGGACTACGAGGGCCCTGAAACAGGTGGAGGGGAGGGACCGGGTGCTGTTGGCAAAGATGCGGAAGGACCGTCGGCTGATGAAGCAGGATATGGACCACCAATTGGAGGCACTCCAGACCCACTCAGACTGGCAGGACTGGCGGTCCGAGGAGCTGGGCCGGAAACTGGACTGCTTCCTGGAGCAGGGCACGTCCCTCCTCTTGCAGGCTGGGGCCTTGAGTGCCTTCATAATGGCAGCAGCCCCGCTGGGTGCCGGGCCAGCACCTGGACCCGTGCCCCCTCCCCCCGGGCCATACCACAGGCCCTGCCAGCGCCGCAACCCCCAAATCCCCAACAGCACCAGGGACCATGAATCCAGGGACCCGTGCTCCCACAACTCAGATGCCAGCAGCCAGGCCGCCGGGCCCCAATACGGCTGCAGGTGGTGTAGGGGGGGCGGACAGGGACCTCGTGGGGGTGGAGGTCAGGAGGCATGGGCAGGGCCCCCAGCCTTTCTGGCTGACAGCACCTCCTCCTCCACCTCAGATGAGGGGGGCTCGGTAGCCTCGGCCATCCCTGTTGGCAGGGGACAGGGATGGCCTAGGGGCAGCAGGGGATGGGGTAGGGGCAGGGGCCGGGGCAGGGCAGCATAGGGGACCGGGTGGGGAGGGGGCATCCAAAACCACTGAGGGGGTGGGAGGGGGGAAGGGCACAGGGGCACACCAGTGTATCGGGGTATGGGGCGGGGATAGGGGAGCACAATAAATGGTATTAGCACACCTAACCGTGCCCGAGTGCTTTCTTTCCTACAGGTGCATACCCCCTCCCCAGCCTCATGGACGTCCCGCGGACTTCACGGACCAGGCATTACTCAGTTGTGTGCCCCACCCCAAGGTACAGGCTATGGTCTGACATCAGGGGTAGCCTGAGCAGGCCCCTGGGGCTCGGGCCCCAGCCCCCGGGCCGCTGCCCCTCTCTGTGCGTGCGCGTGCGGTCATTGATATCTTCACTAGCAGCTGGGTATGCATGGGGCTGTCCGGCCTTCCACGCCGGCAGCTGTGCGCTGCCCAGTCCCTTCGCATCCCTCCACAGCGGCCCCATTGTTCCCATCCAGCCGTTATCTGTTGGCCTGTCGAACCCCCGGCCCCAAATTCCATGATGCCCCCATGGCTGCTGTGGCTCAGACCCTCCTGGAACTGTACCATGGCAGCTGCATCTCAGGCCAAGGTCCCACTTGACAGCTCCGGTGGCTTTGTCCGTGCCTGGACCTGCGAGAGCATGGACCTGTGAGAGCATGGCCCTGTGCGACCTGTGGCAGTCACCCATTGTTCAACACAGTCTACGCTCGTTGCCCACCCGGCCAGATGCCTATCATTGCCTGAGCTTTGGTATGCTGCGCTTTGGCTATGTCGTGACCGCTAGCGACTGCCACGTGCACTGTGAGGAGCTGGGGCTTGCCCCTTTCCCTGAGGGACGCTTACAGGACATACTGGGGGGCCTAGCAGCGTGGAGCCCTCCCGAGACGGACTCCGCTCAGTGTGCATTTGCCTTCCCAGGATATGTGAACTGCCTGTGTGAGGGTGGCCCTGGCCTGGCCATGTCCTACTTCATCAGCGTGCATGGCGCCCGTGGTTATCCTTGCTCCCGCGGGGCTGCCTACTACCATCTGCTGGAGCTGTCCCACCTGCCCTGGCCCCCTGCAGCTGAGTATGGCTTGCCCCCCTACCTCTGGACGGAGCTGGCGGCCCTGTTGGAGGTGGGCAGCCACCCAGATGTGCAACTCGGGATGAGCTGTGCGGATCCCTTCGAGGCCTTCTACCTGATCTGCTTCCACATGGCCAGATGTAGCTTCTGCCGGGGACTGTGGCAATGGCCCCTCTATGTGCACCTGCTGTCGGTACCACCCCCTCCACCCAATGGGAGCCCCTGCAGCTGGGTGAAGGGCACTCGGGGCGCATCTGTCATTCAGCTGCCTCCTCAGCGCCGCTGTTCCATCTGTGGCCCGGGTGCTCGTGCCACTATCTGCTGCCTCTTTGGGATGGCTGGACCCCCTGAGACCCGCTGTCACACACCTGCCTGTCACCCCCTCACCTGAGACACGCTGCTGCCACCCTGAACCCTTCCGTGTGTCCTCCGTGGTGGCCCGTTGTGATGGTTCCCTCCCTCCCAGACTGGGCCCTGTGCCTTTCTTGCTGCTGTCCCTTCTCCCACGTCCTGGCCCCATGCGCTCCCGCTCTGTATGGCTCTGTGCCAGGCTAGTGCCGCTTGTGTACGCAATAAATGCCTGTTGCGCTTCCCTGTGCCTTGTGTCACCTTGGGTTGCTGGGTACCCCTTCCCCTTGCCCGCTGGGGTCCTGCCCACTCCCTCCTGCTGCGCTGGCCATGCCGGCCCCTTGCCCCCGCACCTCCCGTGCATCCAACCAGCCGTTGGGTTCCCTGTCCCCCCCTGGTGTGTGCTTCCCTCTTCCCCCCTGCTCAGCTCCCCTTTGCTGTGTGGGTGTGCTGCTTCGTGTGTGTGCGTGCACTTCTCATTTTGAAGTGCGTGCATCTTCTGTGCGGCCGCTGTTTAGGAGCGCTGCTCGTGCTACAGCTCCCTCCACCCCCTCCCTTCGTGTTTCCCTTCCCTGGGTGGAGCCCTCTGCTGACTGTGGCTTCATTTGCCCTGTGGCTGCCATGTTTGCGGCCGCGTGACCCCGGTGCCTTGTGGGGCTCCCACCGTGGTTCTCGCCACCACGTCACATTTGTTGGGTTCCCCCAGCCCGGGTTCACTCTGGTTGGCCCTGGGCAGTGGTGCCACCCCTGTCACATCTATTGGGACCGCGCATCTCACCACGGCACGTGGTGAAGCAATTGACACTGGGGTGGGATTCACTGTGGTGGATTTCACCCCGTCACATCTGAAATCACCCACAAACACACAGCATCATAAATGCCTGGTCATGCAGCTATGAACACAAAAAGGGGACTATGGTTCAAGAAAATCCATGATGGGTCAATGCCAGAAAACAAACAAAAATCACAGATTAAGCATAACAGGTGAGGTTGCAGCGCATCTGCATACGCTCCCAGCATCCTCGGCTGTCATCGATTGAGGACACCACGACTCTCCTGGGACTTGGCCTTCCTGCCACCCCAAGCTCCACCGACCAGCGGGCCAAGAACTGGTGAGGTTGCAGCTCGTCTGCATACGTTCCCAGCATCCTCGGCTGTCATCGCTTGAGAACACCACGACTCTCCTGGGGCTTGGCCTTCCTGCCACCCCAAGCTCCACTGACCAGCGGGCCAAGAACTGGTGAGGTTGCAGCTCATCTGCATATGCTCCCAGCATCCT
>QEPC01003140.1:294142-309910 GCA_003113815.1 Sphenodon punctatus | reverse complement strand
CGTGTCTATTTTATTACTTTGTAAAGTGCCAGGTACACTGCTGGCGCTATATAAATGTTTGTTATTAATAATAATAATAATAATATGTATGAAATTGTATTAAAATGAGCAAACATCCAGTAAAATACAAACAGATACAAATTATTGCAAATAAAAATCACAAATGAATGAAGCAAAGTTCATATTAGACAAATGGAATTTAGATCAGAAAATCCATCATATACTAAATCCAAAGCTTGGGAGCACTCAACTATGAGGGCCTTGAAAATAAGAATTGGTGAGCATTTGATTTGTATAAGAAGAAATGTAGCAGCAGCTCCATTAGTAGCCCATTACTTACTCCATTAGTAAGTAATGCCCATTACTTACTCCATTAGTATCCCATTATCGTGTCTATTTTATGACTTTGTAAAGTGCCAGGTACACTGCTGGCGCTATATAAATGTTTGTTAATAATAATAATAATAATAATAATAACAACATTACTTAGAGGTAGGTCATAGTTTGCAAGACTTGACCTTTGGGGCAATTGAGAGACTTATACTTTCAAATGATAGTAACAAGGAGATCTTACAGAAAGAATCATTTTGGATTTTTTAGCTGAATACAGTGCCCTCCTTTGGTCTAAATTATTCATTGGAGTTGAATTGTTATCTTTGAGGTAGAATGCTTTCTGGTGCTAACAACTACTGATATGTATTTGTATGTGCAGATTTAGTTATCTCTTTACTCATTAAAGTTTTTTAGAGTCTGTAGGTCATTTAAGCCCTTTATTTGATACAAGTGGACATCACGTTTGCTAATTGAAGTTACTGATTAAGCTGTGTGAGAATCTATCTTAAATAAGCTCCTCTAATGAGCTGGATTGAACATTTTTCATTTGGCTGCTGAGATCTTGGGCACCACACACTGGAATTATCCCTCTGAGGTGGTTTAAAATAAGGATTTATGGTAATTTATTATTTTTCTTTTTCCTTTCTTCCTTCCCCATCTTCCCCCCCCTTTAGTTTTTCTTTTCCCCCCCTTTTGCTTCCCCCTCTTTTCTCCCTTTCCATCTTACCCTTCCTCTTTTCTTTCTTTTCCTTCTTTTTCTCTTTTTCTTCTTTGTACCATTTCCTTCCCCCCACTCTCACTTCTTCTTTTTCTCCCCCTTTTCCTCCTCTTTTCTGTCCTTTTTTATTATTCTTTTTTCTTCTTCTTCTTCTTTTTGCCCCATTTTCCTTTTCCTCTCTTCTGTTTTTCTTTTCTTCCCCTTCTTCCCCCATCTTTTTGCTTTTTCCCTTTCTTTTCCCCTCCCTTTGGTCTTTTTCTTACATCCTTTTTTGTTCTTGTGTTTTGTTGTATTTTGCTTTGCTTTTCCTTTTATCAGTTTTTCACACACACACACACACACACACGTTGGAATTTAAGGGATTTCCACCACCAGAAGGTTCCCTGGATGACAGCAAGCATTTTTGGTTTTCATGTATATACTGTAATGCACACGATATTTTTGAATTCTTGTGGTTCTTTTTGTCTTTATGTTTATTTTATTGATTACTGTTATAAGCAATATATGGATGTTGTATTTTTAGTAGAATACCATCATTTGAAATCGCCCCCTGAAGAAGACCTCAGTAGTTGAAACATGTTGGGCGGGCTCTCCCAAGCGTTCTGTTTAGTATATGATGGACTTTCTGATCTGAATTGCATTTGTCTAATATGAACTTTGGTTCATTCCTTTGTGATTTTTATTTGCAATAATTTGTATCTGTATTTTTCTGGATGTTTTCTCATCTTAATACAATTTCATAACTCTTATGCTTAATCCATGATCTTTGTTTGTTTTCATGCAGCTATGAAACCAGGATGATGTCATCAAATTCAATATTCAAAAGTTTTGAATGTTTGACCTGGCAACAACCATACTATGTATTGGAGGGTATTAACAAATGAGACGTTGTTTGCCCACATTTTGTCATATTCACTCCAGATTCACTCATCTACTTGTTACCTGCCACATGTTTACCCTGGGGCCACAACACGGCTCCTCCTCATGGTGTCAAGCCAGGAAAGGTAGCACATGCTATGTCAATCCACTTAGGTAAACCTGGGGCAATGGGGATGCCCATGGAGCCAGGTCTCATTTGTTAGGTTCCCCCGCAGACCCATGTCCACCAGCATCATAGACATGTGGCTAGCACACTCCTCTCAGCTAACAAGGGGAGCGTAGGAGTCCCCAGAGGTTGTCAAGGGCATGACCTGCACTCTCTTCTCCCAGCTGGCAGTCAGCTGAGTAGGTGTGCTAGTGCTGGCTCCTATGGAAAGGGAGTTCATGGTGAGGGAACAAGCCTTCCCTGGCCATGACCTTGATTTCCATCAGAGGCAGCACTAAGGTATCCCGCTCAGCCAGTGGAAGGGATAGGGTGACGGGTGCAAGTGTTTGCACTGTCCCTGGGGGCCGCATTAGTGATCTTACTGTGGTACTAGCCCCATCTGTGAAAGTAGAACTGAAGGCAAGGGGTTGCTCATTTGAAGGGCTTCCAATGCTGTCCATGGAGGTAGCAGCAGTGTGGGGACTCAACAGATTGAACATGGGTTCCAGCTGCCTCCCTTTCCATGTGTTAACACTCAGGGTCTTTTTAGACAGTGGGATTTCTCCCACAGTTTAAACCTGTGGCTCTTGGATACCTCTGTGGGGGGGCTTTATATGCTCCTTCGTGAACCGGAAGTCACCCGGGTGGCATTAGAAACAGCTGCACCAGGCGACTCCTGGGTGTTTTGCGATGCAACGTAGTACAGACCTCGATTATCAAAGTATTACTACACCGTGTCTCAAAACACATGGCAGTCGCCCAGCGTCGCTGTTTATAATAGCGCCCGGGTGACTTCCAGTTCACAGAGGAGTGTTTAACACACACACACACACACACACACACTGCGGAGGTGTCCAAGAGCTGCAAGTTTAAAATGTGAGAGAAATCCTGCTTGTCTAAGAAGGCCCTCAGAGAGTCAAGTGACTCAGTGAGGTTTTTCTTTAACAGTAATGGATGATGTTAGAGAAATCTTAACCATTTTTAATAAGTTTGATTGGTTCACATTTCAAACAAAATCAAAATTTTACTTTGATTTTGATTAGTTTGGGGTTTGTTTGTTTTTATTTAAAAGGGTGAAAATTTGTATTCAAGAATTCATTAAAGGAATGGGCTCTTTGAATTTAATTTTCAAATTTGAAAAGTCCTATTAATTCCCACTCTAGAAAAAAACATCTTAGGACATCTATGAAGTGCTAATTGAAGTTGTTTGTTCAGTCTAAATAGGTGATTTACAGAGTGAGTAAATTATTGGTCTGCGTATCAAAGGGTAGAGTTCACTATATGCAATATAACATGGCATATACTATTATGACGTCCTCCTGTAAATTGATGGAACTGTGTATCCTCACCTTAAATGCTAGCCAGTATTTTTGTCATCTTCTTTCAAAAGAAAGAAAGAAAGAAAGAAAGAAAGAAAGAAAGAAAGAAAGAAATTAGAAGCAAGGAAAACTTTAACATGAAAAAATTATAGGAAGATTAGAGATATTGAGTTTGGGAAAGGGTAAAGTTAAAGGAGAAATGAATTGTACAGAGAAAAGTACGTTGCATTGAGAAAGCCAATTATTTACATCTATTTCATTTCCCCCATTTGTCCCACTGAAAATGAAAAGACAACAAATGGATGATACAATATATTTCTTCATGAAACATTTAATGAAAATATAGAGCTCACTAGATAAGGATAATACTTGCTAATAGAACTGTCAAAACTTAAAATTAGTCTCACAAAAATGAGAAAAATTCATACCATCTTTCTTCAAAAAGATGACCTAATTTCTGAGTTTAGTATAATCAAAAAGATATTTCATGAATAAGATAGTATCTATAGATATATCATGCAGAAAAAAATTATCAATCTATATGAACTGAGTTGATGCCTGCACTTCCTTCTATAACTAAAACCATATATGTGGCTTCAAAATATATGGAAAATAATATCTCAAGTCTTTTTAGTTATGAGTCTACATAAGGTAAAACATTTGAGGCTGGCCCAGTTAGGCCCAGTTAGGCTCAGTTCATCCCAGTTGGGCCAGCATTATGAGGGGCCATTTGTTTACAGGCCACCAGATAGGTGGGAATTGTGGGCCTGGTACAAGCCCAAGTCCGACTGCCACCATCAATAGTTATAGACAGGTTCCTATCCCAAGGGACTTAGTGTCTATAACCTCACAATAACCTAGTGAGGAATGTGACAAATTCTTTCACTTAAAGATTTTTAAGGTGAAATTGAATATCTTCTTAAAGGCCAAAACATTAGGACTTCATGAAGAATTTATCAAATTAGTTGGTATATTTATGACTAAATGAGCATAATTGTCCTTTCTGCACTTTAAAGCTAGAAATCTGAGTATCAGATATGAACAAAGTGAAAGGTCAAATTGATTCTGTGCTTTCCCACATGACAAAATGTGCCTAATTTGCCTCGGGGAAAAGCTCCAGTAGGCACATCAGGAGCAGGATGCCACATGGAAAAGTTAACCTGTGTGGCTTTGGTGACAATCCTCCAGGGGATGCAGAGCTGGATTTTCCAGCTCTGCATCCCCCACATGATCGTCATCAAAGTCATGCAGGCTAGCTTTCCCTCATGACAAAAGTCACGTCAGACTTGCATTCCAGAGGTTTTCCTGGAGGCAATATAGGGGCATATTTTTCATGTGGGAACGCACCCTTAATCTAAATTTCAAGATGAATTCAAACTCCAATTTTTGTTGATTCAGAAGTTTTCAGATAAGTAATACAATCTTAAACTTTGGAAGGTTTTCTATGTATCCTTTAATTTAAAGATGTGATTGCTAAGAAAATAGGGATGGAAAAAATAAACAGATTGACAAGAGAGAGATAAAAAGGAGAATATGATATTAGAAATGAAATGAATAGCTGATTTGCTCACCATGGCAAAGGGCTAATCTGATGGTATGCTGACAACAAACTATCTACATACTCTATCAGTTTTGCTGGTAGATAACAAATCAGCCAGAGGTGGCAAGAGGGTAGGTAGAATATTAGGAGGGGAGGGAATTCCTGTGGTTGTGGGTGGTTGTCACACAGGGGGTAAGTGTCAGAGCACACAAAGAGCAGGCCAGGAAACCGAGCAGCTTTGAAAACCGCACTCCAACAGTTCGTGTTACACTGAAATGTGCGTACCCGGTGCATTCACACCAACCCGGAAGTGCGCGTTGCTTTAAATCGCACAATGCCGCCGCCGCTGCTGTGCGATTTAAATGCACAACTGAATGCAGCCATAGGGTGTTTTCAGACATGATGCTAACCCCAGTTTAAACACACTTAAACATTTCTTATGCATGTTGCAGGGCTGCATAGGGCACCAATACAGCGCTGCAACATGTATAAGAAATGTTCAAGTGTGATTAAACTGGGGTTAGCGTCATGTCTGAAAACACCCATAGGGAGGAGAACCCAAACAAGACACAAGCCAGCGTGGTGTGCCAGCAGCTGGGCTGGTGCTCTGTGATGCCAGAGGTTGGGGGTTCAAGACCAGGGACCTTCTGAAGTTGTCTTCATATATCTGAAGGACTGCCACATAGAAAATGGTGTAGACTTTCTCGATGTAACCAAGCCATGCACCTGAGACCTTGCATCTTCATGGATGTTAAACCCCTTGTTCCTCCCTCTGTATCTGAGATTGTAAGCCCTAGGGCAGGGACTGTGTCTATTCCATTACTTTGTAAAGCGGCAGGTACATTACTAGTGCTATATTAATGCTTGCTAATAGTAATAAACTTGTTCTCTGTTGCTCCTGAGGGCAAGACTAGAAGCAATGGTCTTAAGTTATAAGAAAACAGGTTTCAGCTAAACATTAGGAAGAACTTCCTAACAGTAAGAGTTGTTCAGCAGTGGAACAGACTTCCCAGGGCAGTGGTTGGCTCTCCTTCACGGGAGGGCTTCAAACAGAGGCTGGATGACCATGTGTCAGGGATACTGTAGCTGTGGATTTCCTGAACTGAGCAGGGGGTTGGACTAGATGACGTCTGAGGCCACTTCGGATTCTATGGCCCGGGACCCAACAGGTCCAGCTCAGCAGTAGGAGAGAGCTGCTTTTGCCTTCCTTCCTTCCGCCACCATTACTGCCATGATAAAGATAAGTGACAACCCACCTGCATCCTGTTCCAACTGCGTGAATTATCTGTGCAGATAACAGCTGTAGGGTTTGAAGTACTCAAAACACCAACAGGCAGTTCAGCTCTTGCACATGCACCACACAATAGTATCCACATTCATTTCAGTTCTGTTTGGAATAACCTCAGACAAACTTAGCTAGGTTAGTCAAACACTTGATTAATGTTTGGATTTTGCCTATGGGATTGCATTGCACTGCTAGAACCCATCTAGATTTCCCTGCAACCACTCAAGACCACCTCTTCACCTATCACTGCAGCCAGTTGGGAGTGCCCTCTAGCAGGTACACATCTGCCTGTCAGGTTCATACAATAAACGTGCACAGAGATTCATTTTGTGAGGGTTGCTGCTCCATTATTGTGGAACTCCCTCTGGAAAGCCAAGACCCGACTGTTTTCCAGAGATAGTGTAAGACTGGTTTATATATTTTATATGCTTCTATTTTAATATGGATTTTACATTATAACCCACCCTGAGTCATAGGGGAAGGGCACAATATAAATTTAAATAAATAAATTAATTGATTCAATAAAGGGAGACGGTCATTAACCTTGAAAAAAAATAGTCTATGTCTCCAAAATAGTCTATGGGTGATTTCAGACGTGACGTTGACACGGTGAACCACGGTGAATACCCACCTGGGGTCACCGTGTCCCGCACGTCTGTTTGCGGCGCGCCAGATGTTCGCCACGGTCAATCGGCACATGGGGTTCGTTTGAACCACGCTTCCCGGGCTAGCCGGGGGAAGGTCCCGGGAAGCGTGGTCAAATGGACCCCGGGCCGTGGCCAACAAAAAGTAACGTCTGGCCGTGTGCCACGGCCCGGGATCCCCGGCGGGATCCCGGGCCGTGGCACGATCGGCCAGACGCGGCGGCCGCATTGGCCCCGCCGCCCGCCCGTCTCCTCGGAGGGCGGGCGGCGGGGTGCGTGGAGGGGGCGGGGCCGTGCGGCCGCACGTTGCGCCGCGCGGCCCCGGCCCCTCCCACTTTCCCCGCCGGGATCCCCCTGGCACGTCTGTTGGGCCGTGCAGGGGTGACCCCGGCGGGGAACGAAGACGTTGGTTCCGGTACGGGGCCAAAGGGCCCCGTATCGTCTGAAAGTACCCTATGTCTCCAGTCTGCTCAACCATGGTCTCCTGCTATTTACTGGCTAAGAAAAGGTGATGTTTCCTGGTGGTCTTCTATCCACTCTCTGATAGGGCTAAATGCGTAGGGGGCCATTCCTTGCACCTTTCTCTCTATGCTTAGAGAGGTACAATCCAGGCCCTAATCTGTAAAACTTGCCCGTGATGAACCACAGTGTAATTTGATCAGAAATTGCATTTCACCTGTTCTCTGCATACATTATTCCTAAGAGAGATTGAAATTTCTTCCTCAGCTGTTTCATTTTCTGAATGGTGCCCCAAAGCTTTCTGTTGTTTTTATTTATTTTCTCTTGGTATTAAAGTCTACATTCATTCCTTAATCCACATTCATAGCTTTTCAGAGCAAATATTCATGTTCTACGTGCTAGTATTTCCTTATCATGACTAGAAGAATGAAATTAATGTATTATCTCTCTTAGCATTTGACTTGTTGACACAAAAGTATTTTTGCCTGATTGAATTCTTTATTTATTTATTCAAATAGTTCCTAGGGAAGAAGCCTTAAGATTTACACAATATAACTTTCCAACGACATTACAAGAACAAATTAGACCTAAAAACACTTCAAATGTCACTCCATAGAGGGACAAAAAATCAGGTTGTACATATTACAGCACAAATAAACACAGAACTAATAAAAAAACACGAAAATGTACCATCCACTGAAACAGGCATCTACTCATCCTAAAGTCACTTTATGATTAACACTAGGGATTAAATGAGTAGGGTATTAAGTATTTGTGAGTATTTCTGATTAGTTGAGAAATTGTCTTGAGTTTCCAGAAGCTACTCAGCAATACCAGTGAATACAAGTAGCTTCCCTGAGCTGCCTGAGGCAGGATGGGTACGGGGTATTAAATTTTAAAAATAAAATTAAAATAATTGGTAACACTTGGTACTCGGGGAAATACACTGTATTTGGTAAAATAGAAAGTATTTTGCCAGGTATTTTGCCAGGTCCCCTAATGTGGCATGGTGGATAGGAATGGGGGGCAGCAGGGAAATCTCTAGGGGTGGTGTGATGGACAGGAAGGGGGCAGGGGTCAGCAAACTCACTGGATTGAACATGGCCCATGGAGTCGAAGTGGAGCTAGCTTACTTCCCGCTGCCACCACTGGTGAGGTCCCCCCAGTGCTGTGACACCGGTAACTGTTGACATATTCCGCAGCCTCTCCATTGGAGGGACAAAGGATCTTGATGTGGGTGCCGTCCACGGTGCCCATGCAGTTGGGGAACCCTCCAGCCATGAAGCCGGCCATCACGGCCTCCTGGTCCACCATCTGGATCGCTCGGTCCAGAAGCACGTTCTCCACTGCCTTGTAGACGTCTCACAGGATACCGGTGACAGTGTCACCCCAACATCGAAATGCTGCGAGACAGATCGGCAGGAGTCAGACGTTGCTAATGCCCAGACCCCGATGGCCACCCACTGAACCATGGGAATGGGGGTCTGCATGGGGGTGTGCTGATGCTCCAGGTGCGCCTGTCCATATGAAAGTGCGCTCTGCAGGTGGCCTCATCTCACTGAGCCAGCACCCTAGTCCACCATCCCTGTGCCCTCTCCATGACCCATAGCCACCGGGCAATGGGCATGGCGAGCTGGGAAGCGCGGCCTATGGTCTCCCTCTGCCACTGGAGTCGGCTGGCCACCTCACAGAGCACTGAAGCCCAGTTCCGGGCATGGAGGAGGGCATACTCTGGGCCCTGAGCTGGGCCAGGGAGTGCCTGTGCCCGTGATGGGTTCTCTGGGTGCTAGCAGTGCTCCTGGTCATCCTCACCCATAGCCAGGCAGCCAGGTGCACCTCTGTGGTCTGGATGCGCAAGAGGTCAATGTGCAAGTGGTACCACTCTGCGCAGACTGCTAGGTGCATCCCACAAGCGCCCAACCGCCCCAGCTCCATGGTGAACGGTGCCCCCAGTGGGTTGGGGGTGCACCCGTTATAGTCTGGGCCACATGTTGATCCACCCCCTGTTCGCGATCTGTCTACCGGCCGGGGGGCCCCACATCACCTCTGCTGCCCCTGCCCCAGTTGGCTGGGCTGGCTGTTGCATGGAGACTGTGGCAAGGTGGCAGTGAGTGACCCAGTGTGCACACCTGAGGTCCCTGCATGAGGCCTGGTGCACTATCCAGCCTGCGCCCGGGCATGTGCGGGCTGCAGCTGTATTCCTGCTGTCATCACCTTCCACCTCTCTGTGTTTTGGCTGCCTGTTGTCCTCACCGCCCTGATCTGTGTGTAGGATGTTCTGTCTGTGTGCTCTATTCCAGTAGCTGGGCAGGGCCCACACCCCAGGCCTCGTTCATTAGCCATGCAGTGTTGCAGCCTGTGGCCTTATCGCTTGGCCTTGGAACTCCACTGCTTCCCCTCCCATCCCTCCAGGGATTGTGGGGCCCTTCTTATCTTACTTTGGTATCAGGCGCGTGCTGGGCCATGGCTGGAAGGGCTTCCCCAGGGCTCGTGGGCCCCACCACCCCTGGCACCCCCCATAGCTGGACATTCTGTGAGACCATGGCCCTATGTGACCTGTGGCATTCCCTGGCCATGCAGTTGCTCCTGAGCTGCCTGAACAGCCTCACAGGTGCCTATGCGAGTCTGAGCTCCGGGCTGCGCTACTCTGGCTATGAGGCGAGCGCCCGCAACTGCCGGCTGCACGTGTAGACGCTGGGCCTGCATCCCTTTCCCGATGTGTGCATCCCAGAGATGAGGTGCGCGCATGTGGGGTGGGCAGCGGCGGAGACCGTGTCTGCTCTCTCTGTGTGCAGTTGGGCTGCCTACATGGCCTGTCTGGCAGAGGGGAGCCCTGTCCTGGCCGTTTCCTTTTTTGGCTGTGTTCACGGGGCCCGTGGGTACCAGCAGTTCCATGTGGCTGTCTATTTATTTATTTATTTTATAAATTTGTACCCCGTCCCTCCTGCGAACAGCTCAAGGCGGCTTCCAACAATAAAAATACAATACATAAAAACAATTTTAAAACCATCCATAATAATAACAATCATATATGAAATTACCAAAATTATTAAAACAGGGCCCAGGGCCTTCCTTTAACAATAAATAAGGTAGGGGTGCTAAAAACCTTACCCCACCCTCCCACCCTCCCCAAAGGCCTGGGCGAACAGCCAGGTTTTACAACTTCGCCGAAATGTCAACAGGCTTGAGTCCATGCGGACTTCCTCTGGAAGGGAGTTCCAAACGCACGGCATGGCCACCGAGAATGCCCTCTCCATTGTGACCCCCACTTAACACAGGGGTCCTCCATGAAGACACCCCCGGCAGACCGAATGAGCCATTCTGTGGCGCGGAAGGTGAGGCGGTCTCTGAGGTATGAGGGGCCGAGACCGTGAAGGGCTTTATAGATCAACACCAAAACCTTGAACCTGGCTCGGCACGCTATCGGCAACCAGTACAGCGCCCAGAGCACAGGTGTAATATGCTCCCGAAGACCCATCCCCGTAAGGAGACGAGCCACCACATTCTGCACTAGCTGCAGCCTCCAAACCAGGAACAAGGGAAGCCCCACGTAGAGCGTGTTGCAGTAGTCCAGCCTCGAGGTGACAAAAGCATGGATGCGGGAGGCCAGGTCCAAGCTGGAGACATACGGACACAGCCTGCGCACCAGATACAACTGGCGGAAGGCAGCCTTAGTGACTGCCTCCACTTGCCGCTCCAGGTGGAGGTCTGAGTCCAGTATCACCCCCAGACTCTGGACCTGCTGAGCTATAGGAGGGCGAACCCCCCCCAACCAGAGGGGCCACTACCTCCCTCGCTCTCCCCACAAACATCAATGCCATCTTATCGGGGTTGAGCTTCAGTCTGCTCTGCTGCATCCATTCCACCACAGCCTCCAAACATTGGGATAGCAGCGAGACGGCAGGGTCTGGGTCAGTTGAAAAAGAGAGGTACAGCTGAGTATCATCAGCATACTAGTGAAACCGCACCCTGAACCCTCTCACGACCTCCCCCAAGGGCTGCATATATACATTAAATAATAATGGAGACAGAATAGAACCCTGAAGAATGCCGCATGATAAGGTGCGGGGGCAAGATATCTCATTCCCCAACACCACCCGCTGGCTTAACCCCAAGAGGAATGAGTGGAACCATTCAAGAACAGTCCCGTCCAAACCTCCCAGTTCACGCAGCAGCCTCAATAGCAGCTATCACTGGCTGTTGGATCTTGGTCACCTTCCGTGCTGGCTGGTGTGTGGTCCTGCTCCAATGTGCCGGTGGGGCTCGCCATGCAGGATCCCTTCTAGGCATGCTACCTTGCTACCTGGTCGCCCACCACATGGCAGCACTGGGATACCATTGGGGCATGCTTTAGTGGCCCCACTTCATGCACCTGGTGGGCCCCCTGGACCCAGGCCCCTTTGTGGCCCCCTGCAGCTGGCTGTGAGGTCCCCTGTGCCTTCCAGGCTCTGGATGCTGGCCCCACTGTGAGCTCCCACCTCCACCCTGCTGCCGTGCATCGCTGCCCACTCCCTCCATGATGTCCTGGCCTCGCTGCTTAGTATCTTACCTCTGTCTCCCTATTGCCTCCTTGTTTCCAAGTGCTGCTCTAGCTCTGGGTCTTAGCATCTGCCTCTGTCTCCCTATTGTCTTCCTTGCTTCCCAGTGCCTTTCGAGCGCTGGGTCTCTTGTGTCTAGCCTCTTGTTCCCTATCGCTCTGTAAAGCTCTCTAGCTCTGGTCCCTTTGTCTCTTGGCTCTCCTTCCCTAATGCTCCCCTTGCTCTCTATTACTTCCCTAGCTCTAGTTCTCTCGTTCCTTGCTTCTAGGTCCTTGTTGTTTCCCCAGGTTCCCCAACCCTTCCCCATTGACCTCGATGATGAGCCATCCACCTTCATAGGCCAGTATGCCTGGCGCTCATGCTGAGTATTCGATCTCCAGGAGAGTGGAGAACGGCTGAGAGGTTTCCTTGTTGCTCCCCGTTCCCCTCTACCCGTTCCCCCTTCTACCTGCTTATGTTGCATCATAGTTCCTTTCTGTTCCTTTGACCCCGCAACCCCTCACAGTGTAGTCCCTTTTGGGTATCCACTACTTGGCCCATGCCCCCTTATGCCCCATCCCCTGACATGCGCTTGGGCAGGCTTTGAGCTAGGCAACCTGGGTGGGCAGACAGGCCCCTTGGCATGGGAGGCAGGAAGGTGGACTGAGGCATGCTTTGAGCTTGGTGGCAAGCTGGGCGGGCAGACAGGCAGCGTGGCAAGAGAGGCAGTTGGGTAGGCAGGCTGGGACATTGGCAGCAGGGCACACAGACAGGCTAGCAAAGACTGTGCAGCGCAAGCAAGAGAGAGCCATTCAGTGTCACATAGGCAGACCAAGATCGTGTAGCTACTAGCCATAGGCCAGCGGGCAGGCTTACAGTTTCCCAATGCAGTCCTGTGTCATGAGGTCAGTCAGATAAGGTGGCCGAGGCCATCTAGAGTGTAAGTGTGTGTGTGTGTGTGTGTGTGTGTGAGAGAGAGAGAGAGAGAGAGAGAAGGTGCCAGGCATTGGGAGGGAGGGACAGCACCTCAGAAGCATAGGAGCAGTAGCCCTAGCCCAAATGGAGGAGGAGGATCCCCTCCCATGACTGCCCCTGGCATGGGATGGCGTGTGCCACTGCACCATCAATCTTTGTCCAGGGGCAGCTCGGGGAATCCTTGCAGCAGAAGATTCACCTTAATGAACAGCAACTACTCCACCGACTTGGCCCCCAGTCTCAGGCGGTACGGGGAGCAAATGTCCCCCGCCATCGAGAACACCTACTCGCTGGTTGGTGGGAAGGACAAGATACCCTTGGCCACTTTCGACAGGACCGGCCACATGTTGGCCTTGCCAGCCCAGTAGGCCAAGGGATCACTGCTGGGATCAATGCATTGCTCTTCCTCCAGGTAGGTCTCCAGAGCTGCTGAGGTGCCATCGTACTCCCTCTCGTAGCTCTGCCTGGGAACCACCTCCACCACTGCTTTCAGTCATGCTGCTTGCCCTATTGTTGTGGGGTACCCCCTGCTCCCCAGAGTGGCCTGCACGTAAGCTGAGCTGCTTCTGCTGCTTCTGGCAAGAGGGGTGCTGCAGCTGGCGCTGCTGCTGCTACCGCTAGTGCTAGGGGCAGGGATAGACCCACCTGGCTGAGACGGGTGGCTGATCCTGCTCCCACCATCCCCAGGGGTGTCCTGCTGCATAGCCCGCTCTGCCTGCTGGACCCTCTCCACCAGCGCATGCTTCCGGAGGGCATAGAGAACTGTCTGACGTGCCATACTGCCCTTGATCCTGGGGTCAGCATTTTTGCCAGGACATATTGCTCCTGCTGTAGGAGCACGTCAAAACGCGCTTCCAGCCCTGACTTCAGCTTCCACACCAGGTCATGCGCCTCATCGGTCAGCTTCCTTCTGGCAGGGCCACCATCCCCTCCCCCCGAGAATCTCATCCAGCCTCCTCTGGAGACTCCAGACCAGAGGGGTCACTTGGCTGAGGGTGGCCGTGGAGCTGCTCATGGTCTCCATCATGGCCACAAATGGTCTCAGGGAGAAGACCGTTTGAGCCAGGAGCTCCCATTCCACCCCATTAAACCCTTCCGGTGCTCCTCAGTCCATTTCCATATGCACCTGATGCAAGTTGGCTTTCTTCTCAAGAAGCCGCTCAAGGATCAGGAAGGTGGAAATCCACCATGTGGCCACATCCTGGACCAGGTGGTGCCCTGGGGAGCCTTGCTCAGCCTGCTTCTCCAAGAGGAGCTTGCTGTCCTTCCAGGTCCAGTTGAAGAATCTTACCAGCTTCATCCCCCACTCTATCAGGGAGCTAAGGGTCCCTTCCCCAATCCCCTTATCCCCCAAGCCCAGAGCATCCCTCACCACCAGGTAATGGGTGTGTGCGGCACAAGGGATGCTGGTGAAACCCCCGTCATGGACTGCCTTTAGTACATTTGCAGTGTTGTCCATCACCACACACCCCCTGGTAAAGAAAACACCTGGCATAACGCACTCCCTCACCATGGCGGCCAGGACTAACTCTATGTTTCTGGAGGTGTGGGGGCTGTCCATGACTTATGCCTGAAGCAGGGCCCACCTATACCCTGCTTTGGGACCCCTCCTGCCACTCCCAAAAGCTGCCTCCGGGTCTTGCCACCAGTGTGCTGTTACTGCCAGTTACGCGTACTGGGCATTCCTGCTGAACCACATGTCCATGATGAAGTGGACCGTAGCCCCCCAGCCCCTGCCAGCTGCTCTCTCACCCGCTCCTTCAAAGCCCTGTAAAGGTCTGGCACTGCAGTCCAACTGAGGGTGGTGCGGGATGGCAGCTTAAACTGGATGACCAGGAACCCAATCAGCTGCTGGAAGCCCTTGTCCTCTACAATTCTGAAGGGCTGCCCATCCACGCTTCACCAGCTTATTGAACAAAGTACACTGCACCTCTCTAGGATCATCTGTCTGCATCAAATTAAAATGTTCCTAGACAGAGGATTTTTTTCCCTCTCCTGCCTTCTGGCAGTGCTGATGGGAGGGGCAGAACTTGGTGGTGGCGATGATGATACAGCTCTGGGAGGAGGGACAGCCATCACCTCAGATCTAGACATCTCCTTTGCAGCACTAGTGTCAAGTTCTGCCTCACTGTCCTCAATTATTGTTATGTCCCATGAAGGGGAGTACTGGGACCTTGAGGCTTGACTGCCCGCCATACTGCTGGCACTCTCCCTCTGCCCCCCTCTATAGCTGATGCTCCTGCTACTCCTCTCCCTACTGCCATTGCCCGGGGATTGGGCACTGCCTCTAGCAGCCGGATTGGGATCCACCAGCTCTGGACTGCTGTGGATCACCTCCACAATGGGGGACATTGGTGGCCCTGTAGGAACATCGGAAACAGCAGCATCTGCTCCAGCACAAGCACCAGCACCAGCAGAGACAGACACAACCTCATGTCCTGCAGGGCACAGTGGAGGGCACTGCCAGGAGGTGCTGCTGAGTCTCTGAAGCCTGTTGCTCTAAAGCAGGCCTGCGGAGATTGGGGTGTGGTGATGTGCTTGGGCTACTGCTGCTGCCTGCTGCCGCTCCGCGGGCATGGCCCCTACCACCTCTTATGGGCAGAAGACCGGCTTTTCCTACTTCCATTCTCCATGTCTTCCAACTCAAACACGCACAAAGATTTTATTTATATATTTTTTACTCAATTTTTTAATCTAATATTATATCTATCTCTACTCTAAATATAACTGCTATTAGCTATTCTAAAACCTATGGAACTAAATGGGATATCCTGATAACTACAAAGGTGTAGTCCTAGAAACACACTGCATCTTATTATTATTATTATTATTATTATTATTATTATTATTATTATTATTAACAAACATTTATATAGCGCCAGCAGTGTACCTGGCACTTTACAAAGTAATAAAATAGACATGGTCCCTGCCCCTAGGGCTTACAATCTGAGAGA
>QEPC01003140.1:278576-293654 GCA_003113815.1 Sphenodon punctatus | reverse complement strand
GGGACAGAGGAGGAGCGAAGTGCATGGGCTGGAGTATGGAGGGCGATAAGTGCAGAGAGGTAGGGGGGAGCAAGGTTGTGAAGAGCTTTATAGGTGAAGACTAGGAGCTTGTGCAGGATTCGTTCAGGAAGGGGAAGCCAATGAAGCGAAGAGAGGAGGGGCTGCACATGGTCATGGTCTGCATCTCTATCTATCTCTATAACTAAGCTAACTACTATTTATTTATTTGCATTTATTGGCCACCCCCTCATGCCAACGGCATCCCGGGGTGGCTTACAGCAAATAAAACAACAATAAAACTCATAAAACATCATATCAAAGATGAAATACTACCATAAAACCCTTCCCCCAAATTCCCCCAACCTATCATACTCTCCCACCCCTCCAAAGGCCTGGGCGAACAGCCAGGTCTTACAATCTCGATGAAATGTCTTCAGACCCGGGGTCAGGCGAGCTTCCTCCAGGAGTGAGTTTCAGAGTTGCGGCCCGACCACCGAGAACACCCTCTCCATCATGGCTGCCCGTTTCACATGGGGGACCTCCAAGAAGGCACCCCCCGCAGACCGCATGGATCACTCTGAGGTGCGGAGGGCAAGGTGGTCCCCAAGATATGAGGGGCCCAGACCATCTAGGGCTTTATAGATCAACACCAGCACCTTGAATCTGGCTCAGTACGCTGTAGGCAGCCAGTGCAGAGTACGGAACACAGGTGTTATAAGCTCCCGCCACCTCGTCCCTGTGAGGAGACAGGCCGCCGCATTCTGCAACAGCTGCAGCCTCTGAACCAGAGCCAGGGGAAGCCCCATGTAGAGTGCATTGCAGTAGTCTAGCCTCAAGGTGATGAAGGTGTGAATAAGAGTGGCCAGGTCGGGCACGGAGATGTATGGGTGCACCGTCCATACTAGATACAGCTGGCGAAAGGCAGTTTTAGCCACTGCCTCCACCTGCTGATCCAGACAGAGGCCCGAATCCAAAACCACTCCCAGACTCTGAACCTGTTGGGCTACAGGAGGACAACCGCCCCCCCCCACCAGAGGAGCCATCCCCTCCCTCGCCCTGCCCACCACCATCACCTCCGTCTTATCGGGATTGAGCTTCTGTCTGCTCTGCCGCATCCAATCCGCCACGGCCTCCAAACATTGGGAAAGCAATGAGACGGCAGGGCCTGGGTCAGTTGAAAACGAGAAGTACAGCTGAGTATCATCGGCATATTGGTGACAACACACCCTGAACCCTCTCACAATCTCCCTCAGGGGCTGCATATACACATTAAACAAAAGCAGAGACAGGATTGACTCTGAAAGAAAGTGTAGCAGCTTTCTCATCATACTGAGTTAATAAAAAGCACTGCCAGTCATCATCGCAACCTGAACTGCAGCAGTGGGTCCAGTCCAGGAGCACTCCAAGGCTAGTGTTAGGAAATAAATGAGGTGGCATGCCTCAATTTACCCCAAATGGGATCAAAGTTTGCCAATAAACATGCTAAAGTATGTGGGTACAACTCTATTTTATTGGATAGATACTTAACATCTAGACATGGCTGTGTTCTCAGTTACAAACCCTAGTAACCCAGGATATCCTACGTATCAGAGGCACAGTCGGAGATGCAGGCTGGTTCAGAGGAGAAGGGGAGGGGGCCCAACTAGCAACTGGGCAGTCTCTCTGGATCTTTGAGAGCGTCATTTAGGCTCCAAGGCCCACGAGGCTTACTGCAAAGCTAGTAGCCCCAAGTGCCAAGGACAAAGATAGGGGTCTGGGCGTTCCTTTCTATAGTTGTATTTGTTATGAATACATGTTTCAGGGTCCCCTCTTTTGATCATGCAAGGTGCAGAAATAAGCTGACTACATCTCTTTACTATTTGGAGCATAGTCATTAAAACTGCTTTCACTTTTGGGGAATTTCTCCTTCTCCACTGCTTAATTGCCAGTCTGACCCTTTGAGGTTATCTATCTCTTTCAAGCCTTCTTTATTAGAGATAGTGGCCATCTGGGGTAGTTGGTACGGCCTTGGAAATACATTCTTCCTGCTAGAGTGTGAGTTATTTCTCCTTCTTATGGACCTCGTTGTCTGTGCCATCCTGAGGCCTATGTTTCAAGTTAGCTGAACTGAGTTTGTTCAGGCCTCATGCAGCCTGTGTCTCTTACCATGGCCAATACTGCCTCGTTAATTCATAATAGCCAAACTGCTCAATCAGTTCCTAATACTAGGAACCAAAGTAACTAAAGGAAGCCAGAACTTATCAATGGCCACAATCCCAAACATCTCTATGTGGATTCTGCACAGCACGATGTATTCCCAAGGGACATGTGCATGTGTGTGATCTGTAGGGATGTTTGAACAGAACCAAGTTTGGAAATTCGGTTTGGTTCGGTTCAAAAATTGAGTTTGGTTCGGAAATTCGGTTCGGTCGACTGAACTAGTCGAGTTCGGTCAAATTCCAAACTTCCGAAATGAGTTCGTACAGTCAAAACCAGTGTTTTAAGCTGTTTTTGGACTTCCAAACTGGTTCGGATTCAACCAAACAGTTCGTTCGAATTCAAGTTCGGTTCGGAAGTTCAGTTCAGTCAAGCGAACTAGTTGAGTTCGGTCCGAACTCTGAACTTCTGAACCACATCCGCACAGTAATCTGTAATCTGTCGGTGGGGCCAATACCTGTCGGTGGGGTCAATCCCATGCCCTAGTAATCTGCAGGGCATGGGATTGGCCCCACCGACAGGTATTACTATCCTTCCTAAATTATAGAGTTGGCCAACCATCATCACTTCAGTCTTGTCTTTATTCAGTATCAATTGATTTACAAACAACTAATCCCCACCAGTTGCAAGGCACTGAGTAAGCACTGAGGCCAAGCAACCTAACTGGTCCATCACCACAATACAGGTAAAGGCATCTGTGCCTTCTGATGTAAATGATCCACCTATGACAGTGGTGTCTTTATGACATCCCCAATAATCAAACCCTTCATATTTAGACTAGTGAAAACTATTAAATTGTGCCCAGCCTCATGTGTCAAGCCACATATCAGCTAGGGGTGCACACATGGTTGTCATGCAGGCTAGGAAGTTCTGATGCAGCCCTAAAGAGTTCACTTTAGTGTGCATTTTGAAGTTGCCCAAAACAACATGTCTGGTCATCCTCAACACCACTTCCAAGATCAATTTGCGTAGCTCAGCCAAGGAGCCTGTTCAGTGAGGTGAGGTGTTCAGTGCAGCAACGGAATCCCCAATCTATCCTAGGCCTTGAATACAAGGTGAGCACAATCCATTTGGACAAGTTAGGTATTGGATACCTTTAATATCCTAAAAACTGGCTCTGGGGAAAAAATAAAACTCTTTAAAAGATTATTCCCCCATATATACTAGGAGGCATGTGAAGGTACATGGCTTACTTAAATTCAGACAGACAAGGCACGGGGCATGCAAGGAAGCAGCTCCCATGCAGATTCCTCAGCATGCTCCAGTTTCCAGGGCTTTTGCAGCCCACATGGAATCTGGCAACATACTTTAGATAAACGCTCTTAGGCCACATAGCTCAGTCAGAACATCCTGTGGAATGGACGACTTGCCCTCTAGTGGAGCAGAAGTTGGCTAAGATATTTAAGGGAATTTTTCAAGTCTCGTAACAGGTTTCAGCTAGTCACCTTAATGGACCCAATTCACCCTGTGCACAATTGGCATATGCAAGTGTTGTGCTTGTGATGTGTAAGGCTTGTGAATCGCTTGTGCAACACTTGGGTGCATGTACCTTACACAGTGTATGCAGAATGCATGGATTAGGCCCATTGGAGGGACTGGGAAGATTTTTTTCCTACCCCAATACATTGGGGTTCCTATCCCATCTCCTACCTACTTAGTGAGGAGGAATTTTTCCCCTTCCTCACAGTAGTTGTCTGTGGGAATTTACCCCCACTCCACAATTAGCCAAGTTCATTTTATCAGTCCCCCCCTGCCCCACTCCCTCACACTTTGAAATTTGGAAGGAGGTTGGTTTATAATATTGTTCTTATTGTTCAATGCTGCGCAGCAGCTTGCAGGTGTCCTATCAAGAAATTCAGCTATTTGTGTTAGAACTGGGATGGACTGGTCTTATACCAGTCTGAAGTTGTCTCCTTACAAGATAAGGACTTGACGGCAGCTTGTCCCAGTACTTGCCTGGCATTGAGTCAGGATGCCCATGATCTCAGGGTTCAGAGGTCTGATTTTCTATGGAGTAGGCTGTGTCATGTATTTTCTGTCCTCTCCCTTTGAGGGGAGTGTGGAAGGTGATACATGTCCTGGTTAGAGGATCCCAACATGGTGCCTGATTGTCACAGAGAAGTGGGGGATCCTCTAGTCTTAAGCTAACTGGGAATTCCTAGAGTGGCTATGTGCTGGAGGCCAGCCTTCACTGGTACACTGAGGAGCCCTTGGGGTAATAAATGAATGAGATGCGTTGTCAGTTAGATGGGACTGTTGGGGATGTCCATGTATTGTGTTGGCAGGTTCTCAGCAATGCTGTGGTTCTTGTTAAACTCCAATCACATCTCCAGCATCTTCTTTCCATCTGTCCATAAGAACAACACCAAGTAACCATTACAGATACTTGAATCAGTACATGGTTAATTTACAACAAAGATGGGTTTAACCTACTAGCATGTAACTATATATCTCTGTGTTTTGGTTCTAGTGTTTAATTGACATGTAAATGTTGTCAGCTGATTCTGATGTTTTATATCCCAGCTGCTAGTATCTGTTAATTCATGGCTGTTTCTCATTCCCGTTACTTTTTTTCTCCAGATGGTCTCCACAGAAATTAGTCTTCATGGTAAGATGCCAAATAATCATGTCTAACACTTTCTCAGATGAATTAAACTCAGAGTTAAAGCATAATAAATAAAAGAGAAGGAAATGTTTCGGGTAATAGATCAGCAATCTAGTGAAGTTTCATAATTTTATTATCTAAGTCTATAGTAATAAACTTCATTATGTTTGCCTTTTGATTTAGATTTTCATATAATATTAAAATACTATTTATCAGGACCCTATTTATCAGAATGGTGAACTTGTTAATTTGCCTCTAGGAATAGACACCAAAAAAAATATCTCAAAGAGAGATATTTTAGACAACTCCAAGAAAGAAGTAAAAAAAACATATATAAATTAAGATATTTGACATGCTGAACTGGCCATAAGATTCTGGGACTATCAGTTAATTGTTTTAAAAAATACTACTATTAAAGAGAAAGTGAGAGGGCAAGTAGGAGTGAGAGTGAGCAGAAGAAGCAAGATTATTTATCGTGTGTTGGGGAACATCTGAGTTGTCATTTCAATTCAGATATGGAAGTTTAAGATACAAATTCTGAATTCATAAACCTACTTACTGAACAAAGCAATGCTGTGAATTTAAATGATGGGTCAAAAGTGGCTTGATGCCCATATTTGCATTTTACATAGAACTTTCAAATATTAAAACCATCTTGCCCAATTGGCATTATGTGAATCATACAATCACATTGTCACCACATTGCAGAAGGAGAAAATGATACATATATGGGTTGCACTCTTTATTAGGTCACTATAAATGACAGGTCACTATAACAATGGGAGAAAAAGGTGGGGGAGCCCACCTGCCCTGCACCCTTTAAGGTTGGGTCCAATCCAAATAACCGTGCTTAACTATCTTAACTCTTGTCAGGAGGTCCCTGAGGTGCTGCTTGGGTATCCACCTCCTGACTACTATGCAATCACTTAGTTTACTTCCTATCCCTCTCCAAAGTTCACCCTAGTTGGGGTGAGGTACTCATGCCAAACACATCTTAGTGGGAGACAGAAACAAAGGTAGAGGGTTGCTTGAGATCCTTAGGGACCATGCTTGTCCTCATATGAATTAGCTGCTTCCCTCAGCCACTCCCACCCCTGCCACAGGATGGCTGACACGATGCACCGTCCAACCCATGTATTTATCCTAGGCCTGATAAGAACTAGCATTTACCTACTAGTTTCAGATTTTGACTCTGAGCTCTGTCAGAGCCTGACAGCTTGCTTCCAACCGCCAGCAGAAATTGGTCCAATAAAGTGAACTTCTTTCTTTCTAAGGGCTCATTCAGATGTGTGTTTAAATCGCACAGCCGCGGCGGCGGCATTGGGCAATTTAAAGCACTGCGCACTTCCAGGTTGGTGTGAATGCACCAATTCAGCCTAACGCAAACTGTTGGAGTGCGGTTTTGAAAGCTGCTCCGAGCAGCTTTCAAAACTACACTCCAACAGTTCGCGTTAGGATGAAATGTGTGCGGTTGGTGCATTCACACCAACCCGGAAGTGCACTGTGCTTTAAATCGCCCAATGCCGCCGCCGCGGCTATGCGATTTAAACACACGTCTGAAGTCTCTTTACGTATCGCTATTGATCAAAGTAAGTCTTAAAGAGACAGGTTCTGCAAACAGCCTTTAAGGCAAGCAATGGATTTGTCTTTCTGAAATAACTTCTACAATCTAGATTACCTAAACTTGGAGTTAGTGGTAGCATGTCCTCAAAATGCACTCAGATCCTAAAAAGAAGATTCCCTTTTTTGACTATGCACTTCACTCGTTTGCTGAATAATGGAACATTTAAATTGAAAATTATTGCAACTTCAATCTTGGGAGTGGCATCAGATTCAGTACTCTATCATTAAGACCATTTTCAAATGGGCTACAACTGGGGGAGGGTGGGCAGTCCATGGGTGCACCGCTGTACGGTCGGTGAAGAGGATGGGGTTCACACAGTTGCACACCCATCCCCCACGCATCCCCATGCATACCCCCTCAGAGCAACCTGCATTTTTGTCGGTTGCTCTGTGTGTTGGTGATGGGTGGAGGTTCATGTTACGTGGGAGCACACCCACCCACCCACCTGCCACCAAGTTCAGATGGGACATACTCACTCATGTTCACTGTGTGGGCATGCGTGAACATGAGTAGGGGTGTGTCATTTCAAAAGGTCTTCCTCAGTCTTCGCCAATCTGTTTTTATTTTTATTTTATTTATTTATTTTATTTATTTATTTTCATATTTTGATGCCGCCCCCTCATGCACAGCATCTCAGGTCAGGTAACAACATTTTAAAACAAATACTATTTAAAAACATTAACATAATCCAACAGTAAAACCAATAAAAACCCACCCTAGTCAAACCCACCCATCCCGTCTCCCTCTGCAAAGGCCTAGCAGAACAACCAGGTCTTACACTGCCTACTGAAAGAGTGGAGGTCTACAGACAGGTGGCTCTCCAACAGGAGGGAGTTCCACAGCTGTGGAGTGGCCACAGAGAATGCCCTCCCCATGATAGACACCCAGGAGACCCACGAAACCTCAAGGAGGATGCCCCCCACCAACTGCAGAGGCTGATCCAGAATCCAGAGAGTGAGGCGGTCCTGTAGATAAGTGGGGCCCAGACCGTTTAGGGCTTTAAATGTCAAAACCAACACCTTGAAGAGGGCCTGGAAGATTATTGACAGCCAGTGCAGAGAACAGAGCACTGGAGTAATATGCTCGCGATTACTCGTTCTCCTAAGCAGATGGGCCACCATACATTCTGCACCAGCTGCAGTCTCCAGACCATCACTAAGGGTAGCCCTAAGTAGAGCGTATTACAGTAGTCCAGTCTCAAGGGAATAAAAGCATGAATGATCGTGGCAAGGTCCGAGTCCGAGACACAGGTCCTAAGCTGTTGTGCCAGGTGTAATTGGCGAAATGCGCCTTTCACCACAGCCACCACCTGGGCATCCAGGCAGAGCTGGAGATCTAGGGGCACCCATAGATTATGGACCTGAGATACCAGGAGAGGATGGACCCTATCAGTGAGGACAGTCCCTCACCACTGTCAAACATCGGGTAAGTACCAAGACTGCTGGACCTGGGTCTGATGAAAAAGAAAGAGATAGTTGGGTGTCATCAGCATATTGATGACACCTTTCACCAAACCCCCTGATAACCTCCCCCAAAGACTGCATATACACATTGAACAGGAGAGGGGATAAGATGGAAGCTTGAGGAACTTCGCATGTGAGGCCCCAGGGAGAGGATGAACAAATCACCCAGTACCACACGCTGAGTTCTCCAAGTCAGAAAAGAGCATCACCATTCAAGAACAGTCCCACCCACTCTGGTCCAGTCCCACAACCGAGTCACCAGCAACTCATGATCAACTGTATCAAATGCAGCCGAGAGATCTAATAGGATCAATAGGGTCCTGACATTTACATTAAAATGTAAATGTCAGTATGTTTTGATTTCCATTAGTAAAAGAAGACAATATAGCTGACAGTGGCGGCCCCTCCCTCAGGCCTTTGGGGCAGATGCCCCCTAAACCCTTCAGGGGTCCTCCCCCATGCTTGCTGGGGAGCCAGGGGCTACTTCTCAGTTGATGCAGTGGAAGCGCTGTTTCCTCACTTGTCTGAAGGCTTTGTTTACATCTTAACTTTCCGCTCCTGGCTGCCTGCAGAGCTGATGAGTCATAGCTTTGGCATGCAGCCAGAAGTTAACAGCTGATATGTAAACAAAGCCTGTAGGGAAAGAACTGCCAGTTCTTATGAGTCACTCTGTAAGGGGAGGAGGGGACAAACATCCTCCTCCAGCTGCTCCCCCCTCCCTCTAGCTTTCCACTCATGGGCAAGAGAGCTAGAGGGAGGTGGGGACTTAGAGGGTCTCCCAAACCTCTCAGAGAGCATGTGCTGGGTGCCAACCCAGAAAAGCAGTGCTTTCTGGGGGATTGGGTGGGAGTGGGGGAGGTGCCAGGTGCTCCTTGGCTGGGTTCCTATGGAGAAACCCAGTCAATCAGCAAGGTCGGGGTGTGTGTGTCATGGTACCTTTTCTAAATGCTCTGGCCACCCCATAGCTCCTCTTTCTCCCCATAGCCCCTCCTCTACCAGAGTGGGAGGGAAAGAGCTCGCTCCTCCTTGCTCCTTCCTCCCTATGTTCACTGGAGGAGACAGGGGGAGAGAGGGAAATCTCCCCCTCCCCCTTTTTTTTTACAAGAGGGGTGGGGACGAGGATTTGTTTGGAGTCCCTGGTGTAATTGCTTGGAGGAAAGAACAACAGCAGGTGGTTATCAGAGTCAGACTAGCGCAATCAAGAGGACTCATCCTTTCAGAAACCTGTTAAGTTTTGAAAAAAACAAATCCCCTGCTCCTGTACATTGTTTGATTGTTTGTGCCTCTTTTCCACACACCCACTTTCTGGGCATGCATTACAGGCAGGGACGATTACTAATTTGTGAGCCCAGTTGGAAGAACTGTGCTGCCTCGTCTCCTATTCCTTAAAATATTTTCTTGGCCCTTGCTGTTTTTCACCCTGTGTGAGACCCTATCGACCTAATTGTCTGCTTTCTGTTTGTTTTGGGAAGTTTTGGAGGGGGTTTTGATTGAAAGGTTTCTAATTTTTGCTGGAATTTTCACTGCATTTAAAATGGCCCCCTTTTCAATGCAAGTTTCAAGACTTTTCTGCTGCAAGAAGGCCACCATGCCACAAGTTGGTTCACTAATGGCTAGTCTTTGCATAAATGTTCTCTGTCTGGTTTCAACAGATGCCTTTTACATTGCAAGTTTAGTTTGCAACACAACGGTGTAGCATGTTCTGGGGGACAAGTGGAACTTCATGCTGCTGCTTTTGTGGTGTGATAAAAGCTTAACATAATATTGTTGGCTTGTGATGGTTTGATTTGAATTGCTTGCTCTGTGTTTTCATGTGCACGTCTGGGATTTCCTCCTCCTCTCCCTCTGACTACTAGTAGGGCCGGGACACCGATTGGACTGGGAGATAAAGCTGTTTGTAAACAAACAACTCCTCCCCCATGTGAGTGATCCGAAGGTTGTTGCTTTGTAGACTCTTTGAGATGACTCCTGACATTCTCACAACTGGGTCGTGCATGGCATGCTCAACATAGACAAAGAATAGACCATGTGATGGTCTCGAGCTCCTCTAATATAAAAAGCACTCTCCTCCTCAGAATGGCAGATCTTTCCAACCCTTTCTAGGAATATGAGAAAATTTCATGTGAGGCTGGAAGGGTGGTGTTGTGAGAACATCCAGACCCTTCTTGAAGAACCTTGTTTACAAGGCAGCAACCTTCTGTTGTTCTTCAAGTGGCTCCTCACAGTCCGTTTTTACACAGCTCCTCTGGGTGAGGGGGTCTGTGGGCACACCGGTGTGTGGGTGGAGCATTCACACAGTTGCACACACATCTGCACTCACCCCCACCCCACTCATTTGCACCCACGGAGCAACCACCGTTTCCCCCGGTTGCCCCATGTGGGGACGAGTGGGGATGCGTGTTAGGTGGGCATACGTACACACCACCAGTCACCATGTGTGCACGTGCCATGTAGTTCACACAGGGCTCCCCCAACCATGAACACTCAGAAATTTGCATCTTCATGGGTGGGAGAGGTCAGTGTAAAAAAGGTCACATTCTCACAACTGTCTTACTTATACTATCTTAGGTAGGAATTTAGGATGTAAAACAATATCTATTCTATCTTGGAAAATCTGCAAATATGGTTCTGAGATTATTATGGCTGTTATTTCACTAACTCTTCTTAATGAAGTATTGCTAACAGGAATACTGTCTTTCAACCCCTACCCCATAACCAGTTTATTCGTGCCTCCAGTATAAGGAATTCACACTGCCCCAGGGGTGCAGAAGGAAATGGTTATGGGTGGGGGGGTAGCCTGAATTGATTATAGGGGCACAACTGAACTGGTTATATATATGTCTATATTCATGGCATAATGTGCTTAATAGGCAGGCTCAATTTTGGGCGTCTTGTGTGTTTGATAGCAGCACTCCCAGGCCTGCTGAGCTGGGTGGCACCCCTAAGCCCGCCGGAGAGAGGGTCCCAATATGACTTTTTGTCCAGGGGGCCATTGCACCCTAGCTATGCCCCTGCTAATGGCTAGTCTTTGCATGAATGTTCCTGCTCTGGTTGAAGCAGATGTCTTTTACATTGCAACAGAACTGTGTAGCATGTTTTCAGACAAAGGGACAAGTGGGACTCCATGCTGCTGCTTTTGTGGTGTGGTAAGGACTTCACAGAATGTTAGTTTAAGATGGTTTACTTTGCTTGCTTTGTTTGCATGTGCATTGCTGATGACTCCTCCTCTCCCAAGTATGTGCAAAGTTGAAGACCATTTTGGGGGGCCCTCACTGGCCATGGCTACTCTTGGTTAAAATGGCCCTTTTGCTGTTTTTCTACTTTATTGTCTGCTTTCTGTTTGTTTTTTTGCTGGGGGGACCAGAGAGCTTGAATGAAAGGCTTTTTTATCTTTGACGGAATGTTCACTGCATTTAAAATTACCCCTTTGCAGTGCCAGTTTCAAGGTTTTCTACTGCAGGAAGGCCACCATGGAACATGTTGGTTCACTAATGGCTAGTCTTTGCATGAATGTTCCCTTTCTGGTTGCATCAGATGCCTTTTACATTGCAACAGAACTGTGTAGCATGTTTTGTGACCAGGGGACTAGTGGAACTCCACGCTGATGCTTTTGTGCTGTGCTAAGAACTTCACATAATATTGTTGGCTTAAGATGGTTTGCTTTGCTTGCTCTGTGTTTGCATGTGTACTACTGGCTCTGCCTACTGTTGGCTAGGCTCCGGCTAGCATTGGCTCCACCTACTGTTGGCCTGGCCCCTCTCACTTCTGGACCCACCCTGTGCCCCACCAGTCCTGAAACCCAGTAGCGGCCAATGAAAGTCTATTGGGTAAGGTGTTGGACAAGGGGTTTGGGAAACCAGGATTCAAATTCTATCTTAGCCATGATTTTACTGGATGAGGTTATACAAGCTGTGGCAGCCTGATCCCTGCATAGACTTGTCGCAGACAATTGCCACTGCCAAACTTTGAGAGGAACCGGGAAGATGCTCCAGGGGAAGCCAGGTTGGATGGCCCCTTCTGGAGCTGCTGCCATGGATGGGGTGGGCCACAGCTCCAGCCATATGATTGGGTGCCTGCCCCTGCCCCACCTACTTCCCATGGTCCAACTGAGATTCCCACCCTGGCCATGATACGGATGCATGAGCCCACCACTCAAGGCCCCACAGCTGTGCTCCCTGTGAGGTGGGACAAGCTCAACCTTCAAATGAGTATCTCCACCTCAGGCAGCCTTACCCCAGTTGAGGTAAGGTCACTCCATTATGCGTCTTTGGAATTTTTCCAAGGACATGTTGCATAGCAGCCAACTACTCCCCCCGCCACAGAGCAAGGATAATACCTAGCAGGTGATTGGTGGCCACATGGTACACTAGAGGGGTGCTTTTCATTTTTGTTTTTCTAGTATTAATAATGGAATTTTGTTTTTCATTATTAATACCAGAAAAATGAAAAAAGAAAAAAATATATAATGAAATTTTTGAATAAAAATGAAAACTTCAGAATTAATATTTTTTTTAAAAATTGACACACATATAAGCTTGTAGCATCTTTATTTTCTGTCCAATTTGCATGCAATTTGGAGGGAATGTACCACTTACCTAGGGGATCATACCTGCCAAATTTTAAGCATCGTGGTTTCTGATGCATTTCTGACTGTAACATCATTTCTTCCCATTCAATTTGGATGCAATTTCTTGGAAAGAGTGTACCAAAGTGTACCAAAGAGTGTATCAAAGAAATAATTGCTGCCAAGTTTAGATAAAGATTGTATAATGGGTTCCTATTTTATAAGCAATGTATATTTTGTGGTTTGTGCACACATTTCCAGCTGTAACATCTTTGTTTTAGATCCAATTTGGATGAAATTAGGACACAGTATATTCCTCACTGAAAGGACCATACCTGACAAATTTCAAAAAGTTTGTATAAACATCCCCAATTTTAGAAGCAATCAAACATTTGTGATTTTAACAGAAGTTGTGCAAATACAAGTCCTGAAAATGTTGGAACAAAAATGAAAATTTCAGGACATAATAAGACTTTAGGTAGCAAAGAAGAGGGGAGGTGGAAGCAGCCCAGCAATTAAGAGACACGATGAACACATCCAGGCTGGTCAATTGGCATCCCGAACACATCCCGCAGCACTGTGACAGAGGACATAAGAGAATTCCTTATAGGCTCTTTCCTAAGCAGAAGATTCCATCTTCCTAGTACCAAGTAGGAATGTCACATTGTGCCTCAGTTTCCCCAAAATGAAAATGTGCTTAGTGGTCCAGGCCTGACATGATCTGGACTGGATATAGGGCGTTCTTTTCCAATATGTGTAATTTGAGTTTACACTTTGCTAATAAGCCAGCCAGCTCAGCAAAGTATAGTAAAGACAATTTATTTATATAAATGAGGTTATGAGACTTATGAATATTATAAAATATGAAGCAATAGTTTACTTAAGTTCAAATAAAGACATAGTACAAAAGAAACAGTGTCAATTAAAAGTACATGACTTAGAAAGACATTTCTGTCCAGAGAACAGCTGTTACAAATTCAAAGATCTTAAGATCTATGAGATATAACATATGCTCTAAGTATTATTGCTATGCTTGACTCAGTGAGTCATATAGGATATAACATATTACCCAGTCCTTTTTCCAATTCTGCCATATGAAAGATGAGAAAAGCTTCAAGAAAGGAAGCTTTCTGAAAAATCTATATTTCCTCTCTCTTCTTATAGAATGAAAGATGCTTGGAGGTCAGCTAAAAATGACAACAGGTCAAGACTACTGACAGGGAGGGGTTTTTCTCAAAATACATAGTAAGAAGCCTATTGACAGGTTGTTACCATATAAGATAGGATTAACAATGAGTAAACTCCAAACAAACAAGACCTCTTCCTACCTTGCTTGAGAGTCATGTATCTTGACTCTAGTCAACAGAAACTGTTAATTTCATTAAGCGACAGACTTGATTATATCGTCTATTCCAGTATACAGGCTGATTTTCCAGTATCTGGTCAAGAGTTCAGTAGAAAGGTCACTATAGGACAGCTCTTTTAAGAAGTCATCATACACAGAGGCTAATTCTGATTTCCAATATATTGAAACACAGATGGTCAAACATATATGCCTATATACAGGATACATGACACCCTCTCTTTGGAAAGAATGTGTTTCAAGAATGTAGAATACAATACAAGAAAGAAAATTCAACAACAAATGTCCAACCAGTCATGTCTTCAGGAAGACATCAGGAAGGTACATAGCACTGGTATCTTTTTCACAATGGTGAGGAAAGAGACATCAATCTTCTTTGGAGGCTGATATTTTTTCAGATGCAGTCCAGAGAAGAACCTAAAAAGCTTTTTAAAACTATGATTAATAGTATAATCAACACTATAGCAATAAAAACTGGTTTGAGGTAGGTAATAAATTGTAAACCCATTCCTAAAATTGAATTACCTAGGGAAGTAGAAGCGTGAGCAATGGAATGAGCCATGCTAGCTAAAGAAGGCCAGGCTGCAGATATAGCTGTAGCCAATCTATTGACCCATAGAGGAAAATCTCCTTCATGGATAGCAATCCTTAGAAGTAGTTGCTTCACTTCCTGCAAGGCATCTTCAATTGCATCATGTGTATTAAAGAGAGTAATTTCTGACCTTTGCAATTTAGCTATGATGCCAGTTAATAATGGAAATTCTAAATAAAAGTGAGGTACAAAAAATGTAACCTGAGACTGAATTGATCTCAAATTAGGAGGTGGAAAAAGCTGTCTGCCAGAACAAGTGACTGTGCTATTCACTGTTACGATAGAAGGTTGCAAAGCTGGAATATTACATTCAGATTGTCCAGCAAGAATTAAATATGATCAGGGCCCCGATTCTTCCGCGGAATTTTTTTTAAAATTCCGCGGGAGTCAGGGGCCAATTCTGCGCCTCGGCGTGATTTACCATGCGGGGGGGGGCTTGGCTTGCCTCCTCCTCCCCCCGCACTGGTAAAACCTCAGGGCTTCCCCTCCCCAGCTGCTGAGGCTTGCCCTCCCCAGCTTCTGGGGCGTGCTTGACTCCCCCCCCCAAAAAAAACCCCAAAAGGAATTGCCTTACCAGGGACGGCAGCAGCAGCTGCTCCGTCCACCGCGCTCGTACTTCCTGCTCGTACTTCCTGGCCCCTCCCGACGGGGCCTCTCAGGGCGACGCAGCC
>QEPC01003140.1:238086-273392 GCA_003113815.1 Sphenodon punctatus | reverse complement strand
GAGCTTATGCTTAGTTTCCCCCCCTGCTTCCAGGGTAGTGGTTACCCCGCCAGCATCCCTGTGGTGGGTTCCTCCCTTGGCTCCGGACCCTGACCTCGATGATGAGTCGCGTACCTTCTTAGCCCAGGGTGCCTGGTAACGCTGCGGAGTACATAATCTCTCGGGTGCAAGAGAGCGACTGAGAGGTTTCAGAGGGTCGCCTTGGGGCCACCCTTTCCCCCCCTGTGCCTGGGCCTCGATTCCTCCTACCTTGTTTCCCCCTCCCCGGCTCCGTCCCCTGGAGCCTGATAGCACCGGCCTTCCTTCTCCCTCCTTGTTCCCTCCCCAGCTCCGTATCCCGGAGCCTGACAGGGGCGAGTGCTCGGTTTCCAGAGCCCTGGGTATCCTTAGCTCCCATACCAAAAATAAAGATTTCGCTGTCACCATCAGATAATCAATAACACTCTGCCCTACTGTGGAGTGGTACGTAAAGTTTCCCTCCAAGTCCCCATACAGCCTCCCATTAAGTACAATTAATTCCAACTCGTCTACCAACTGATGAAACAAAGGGGCCCTTGCACTTATGACCCGGTCCATTGAGACCCGTTCGTTGTTAAAGGGGGGTACAAAATTCATACTATCCCCCAGAGCCACCTGGCCACACGATGGGTTACCCATCCGAGTATTCAAATCTCCCCCCAAAATTAGAAGAGCCAATGGATATTTAAGGAGAGCTTTATGCACTGCATCAGAGATATACGACCAAATTGCCTCCAAATAGTAAGACGAGGCTGCCGGCGGGACATATACATTTGCCAGGAGTAGTTCCAGTTCAGGGGCAAGAGAACAATGCCACAGTGCAAAATAGGACCTATAGCTCGCTACCTCCGTAATAACTGTCCGAAGGGAATTCTTAACAAGTAGAGCCAACCCTCCACTCAGCCTACCAAATTTACTATCGGAACTGGCCTTTACATAATAAACCTCAAACCCCCCTAGGCTGAGTGCCCTTGCCTCCCAAGTTTCTTGCAGAAGAAAAATTTCACACAAATTCTGTAACTTTTGAAAGTCTAGGTCTTGAGTTCGCTGTGCCCAACCTCCAATATTCCAGCATACTATCCTCAACTGACTGTCCCCTCCAAGTTCCTTAGAGAGTCACTCTATTGAGGGAGATACCAGCCCTCGTGATCCCTTTAGAGTGTTGTTACTATCTACCGCTACCTCTACACACTCAGATGTGTGATTTGTTAGGGGCGGGAAATCCCCTAGTGTCGAGAGCCTCGGTCCCCTTTTGACAAAAATGTCCTTCAGCGGCTCTACCGTCTCAGTAGCTTCTCCCCACCTTCCTTGCTCTTCATTTACCATGTCTATTTTATTACTTTGTAAAGTGCCAGGTACACTGCTGGCGCTATATAAAGGTTTGTTATTAATAATAATAATAATAATAATAATAATTTAACCCAACCCCAGCCTTTCTGCCTACAGATTCCAGTGAAGGCATACTATCGTGGGAGGAGCCCTCAATGCTCCATATGGAAGCTATGTCTGAGCTTTCTCCCCAGGGAGTAGATGTAGCCTGCCACTCTCCCCCTGCAACCATTCCCTCACGTAAAGAGACATTGCGGGAGCGGCCCTTAGCAATTCCCTGGCTACCTAGCCCCCAAGCCTCCCCTTGATGGTTAAGAGGTCTGGCCGCCGCTGCTCTAAGCTGTTTCCTCTTCGTCACTGATCCCTGTATCCGTTGGGATAGCAGCTGTAATCTATCTTAGATATCCCAAGGATCGGATGCCGCCCCCATTTTTGGCAGCCCTTTCCCTTGGGGCCCATCACTAATTAGAGCAATGGAAGGGTTCTGGGAGGAATTCTGCACCTCCATTGCCTCACCCTGAGGCTCCATCACCCTCAAATCTTTAATTGATGTTACCGTGTCCTGAGCCTCACCTTCAACGTCCCCATACTGGGGAAAAGTCCCCTCCCACCCCCTCCCCTGTGTAGAAACCCCTAAGGGCCTAGCTGTACTTGAATTCTCTTTCCCCCACTGGCCCATACCCATATAGACATTAGCCAATGAGATACCCACAGACAATAGAACCTTCTGCTTCTTCCACATCTCAAGTACGTACTTAGCCGTAGTAAAATGGAGAACAATACTCATCTGCTCCACATTTATTCCCAACCTGTCCACCCTAGAGATATCTTTACTAACTATTGGGAGCCGCAAGAGCACCCTTAAGTGTTCTGCGGCTTCCNTCTGCTCCCCATTTATTCCCAACCTGTCCACCCTAGAGATATCTTTACTAACTATTGGGAGCCGCAAGAGCACCCTTAAGTGTTCTGCGGCTTCCAATGATGTACACCATCCTGGTAAATTACCCCTTGGCGTGGCTTTGATATTTAAGGCAATTTTAAATGGAGCCTTTGCATAGGAGGCCAGTACTTTCTTGTCCTGGGCAGGACTAATATCCAGGACAACCACATCCGATGGATCTAACCCACCTCTATCGTACCCAGTAGCCCTGGTCACTATAGGGGTAGCTAACTGAGCTTGTTGCCCACCAGTCGCCTCTTTATTTTGGGCCACTAGGGCAGCAACTTCCGCTACCTTATTGTTTAATTTGTCCATTTGCGCCACCCAGCCTCCCCCACTAGATGGATTGATAAACTCATCCACTTTTGCAGTGACTTTATAGACGCATAGACATGGCTCGAATCGTTTGTGCCGTCAAGAGAGCATGCTCTGCAAAGCAATCCCAAAGGCCCCCTTCATGTGACGATATATGATGTCCCGAATAATGGGGTCACGGGGCAGAATCTAAAAATGACTTTTGCTCCATCAAGTCCCCTCCTGGCTGCAAAACCAGTGCAGACAGTAGAGCTCCCTCCCCTGTGGAGTGCCTCCCCTCACAATGTGAGTGGGGCGATATCGGTTGTAAAACTTGCTGCAACTCCTCATACCTATTTGATAGAGGAAAATAACTATGAATCTTCCTCTGTTTTGAGGATGGTACAATAGGTTGGGTTGGCGGTGTAGGCGGACACCCCTGTTTTCCTTTTCCCAATGTTTGAGAAGGACTGGTCATAATTATAGCATGAAGGCTATATACACGGGGGAGGAAACACACTCAATAACCCACTCCTCCTCAGATACGACCACACATCCTCCCCTCCACCCAGCCCAACAATAAATAGTATGAGAAAGGTTCTCCCCCAAATTAAAACCCCCCAGCACTAATTCGTCAATTCTAGAAGCAGCAAAGTTCTGATGACACACTCCAGGGCACTCCGAAGGGCGCTCCTAAGGGCACGCGCCCTTTTGCTCACGGCCCTTCGGCGCGTGACCTAGGCGGGTGCCTATGGCACAGCTGAAGGCTCACCCCGGTCTTTTCTTTCCAGGCAGACTGCTGGCTCCTCCCCCGACCGTACTCCGAGCTCCGCCCACTCTCAACTGCCAGTTAAGTTTAAATTACTGCTGCCACAGCGGGGCTCTTTCAAAGCGGCTACCCCTCCACACAGCCGAAGGCTCACCCTGGTCTTTTCTTTCCAGGCAGGCTGCTGGCTCCTCCCCCGACCGGACTCTGAGCTCCACCCGCTCCCAGCTGCCAGGTAAGTTTGAATCACTGCTGCCACAGCGGGGCTCTTTCAAAGCAGCTACCCCTCCACCAGGTTCATTATAGCGTCTCCCATGAAAATCTGGACTGCCCATTTTAAACCTTTGTTTCCCACTTCTCCGCCACCTTCCGGGATATACCTGCCCTCTTGCTCCATTCTCCGAAAATCGGGGTGCATGGGGAGTTTTCCCTAGAGATTTCCAGTTTGTTACTTATAGTCTCCCAAACTCGCAATGCCATGCCTGCAAAGAGGTGTGTCATGACTATTTTTTTTATTTACTCTCTGTCTGTCCGTGAGGATACTAATGAATTTATCTATTTGGAACACTTCTTTTTCTATTGTCAGCCAGTCCAGGATTGGCTTTCCCTGGAACCAGATTTTTATCCCTCTGAGAGCTGCCGCCCAATGATAAAGCTTCATGTCGGGTAAGTGTTGGCCTCCATTATCTTTACTTGTATATCGTATTGTTTTTCTTATTCTAGGTTTTTTTCTTTGCCATAGGATCCTTGATATAGTTTTATTTACTGCCATAAAATAATCTTTTGGTATTTGGATCGGCAAGGCAAAGGAGGTGTATAGCAATTTGGGAAGTATCAGCATTTTAATTAAATTTGCCCTTCCTAGCCAGGATACCTGTAATTTTTTTCAGTTCTCTTCCTTACGTTTTATATTCTCCAATAATGGGAGAAAATTTATTTTGTATAGGTCCCTCAATTTTTTGGTAATCTGCACCCCTAAATATTTTATGCTATCCGCCTGCACTGCAAATGGTGTTGACACTTCTTTTTCCTTGTTAGAGAGCTTTTCTAATTTTAAAGAACCATCCACAGATAAATTTGATTCATCCCTCCAAGAGGTATTATATAAAAAAGATGTGCAAAAATTTGCTCCAATATAGGGCAACTGACCCCCTGGAACTCTCTATTCATGGTCTTCACCTCCAGAACGTTGCTGCTTAGCTTAGCGTAAGTGATCAGAAAAATCATCAATAGCTAAGTACCACTGAGGCAGGCCTTATGTTGCAGTTTTAATGTCAGTCCAAAATTGAGGTCTGTCACAGTGATCTGCATACACATGAGGTCTTGGCCATTTCCTCAGTTTCCCATAGGAAACAAAATAGCAATGTCCATAGGAAGCAAAGCACATTTTATAAGCATAGCTTGTTTGATGCCAAGAATCTGTTCCTGGAACAAGAAAATGTGCATTTCTACTGTCCAAATCTCACAAGTCTTCTTCTATAGTCTTTGCAAGATGTGTGTTAGCTTATTTTGAGAACAAGTCAGAACAATAGGCTAGCGCTCTGGTGTCTATGTTTAAAGTAAAAGACACCAACAGTTCACTTCGTTGAGAAACAATAGGCTTAGGAAAGGGATTATGTATGATCCCAAATGGAATACCTGCAGTCTCCACGGGTACTGGAACAACCTCTATATGAAGAGCATATTTAGGTCTGGCATTATGCATCCTTCGATACACAACACTACCATTGTGTGCCTCTGAGAGGTTCCAATGAATTGGAGTAGCGGGTAGGGAAACAATATGAGTCCATGTTAAATGACCTGGGTACCTGTTTTCTGGCATGGGTGGCTTCCCCAGTTCATAATGGGTAGGACTTGCATGGGCACCCATTAACCCCACTTTTTTTGGCCTGCCCCACATAGCAGACTCTGGATTTCTCATCAGTGCACCAAGAGTGGTTATGAGTGGGTGGTGCGTGGCTCACAGGAGCACGTGTTTCCACCACGCCCACCACCTTCAGTTGGGTGGTAAGATGAGTGGCTCCTGTGTGGCCCTGTATGATAGCATCTCATTAAAAACACCCTCTGTCAATGGTTTTAAAACACCTATTATGAGTCTCCATCTTTAAGATTTGTTTTCTCAGAGGAAGGTTAAAAGGCCTACCAGGAGTATGAATATACTGCAGACTACAGCACCTTTACAAAAAGTGACATGTAAGTGTATTTTAGAGCATCCGTTGTAAGCTTTGAAGAGAAAAACAAATGCATAAACCTGTATGGATCATTGCTCATGTGTCTATTAAACTCAGCTCTGTCCACAAAAGTATTTGCCTTCTTATCAAATGACTTAATCTATCAAGCCCAATTGTCTCTAGATCATAGTAAAGTTTTCCTTAAATAGTGATGGATATTCCTTCAGAAATGAGAAAAATAGGGAAGATTATTGAAAAGATATTGGTAACGTTTTTACTTTCACCAGTCTAGTGGATGATGACGATGATAAAGTCAACCTTTGACTCAACATTTGTTTCACTTTGAAAGGTATGGCATACATTAGCCAACTATCACAGCACAAGTCACATGCAGTCTGCAGGTAGCATTTACTAATGTAGCTTTTAAATGTACAGAAAGCTTTTTATGCAGTTAAAATGCATCCTATTAAATTGTTCTGGAGTTGAAATACTTTTATTCGCTGATTACTGGAGCATTTGGAGACAACTGGAGAATGGAAGAGTATTTAGTGATTTAACAGAGAATATCAGTGAACTATTAGCTACATAATCAATGGAAGATACCCCCCATGCTCCTCTCTATTTGTCTGCCTGATGTTGCTCATTCAAGTAAGTAACAAAAGGACAATCTTGTTAAAACATTGGACTAAGTCCTGGATTTGATTCCCAGCTTTGTCCTAGCTGAGAATGAGATCTTCTACATGAGACTATGTAAGTCATATTAATTAAATTAATGAAAATCTCACCCCATCCTAAAGACTCGGAGTAGTAACATATAAAAAGGGCATGTAAAAATATAAAAGAACAACATAAACATACATAAATGCACCCTAAATAGTCCCCTTCCGAGTCTGCTAAACGTTTGACCAAATAGAAAGGTCATACAATATTTATTTTATTATTTATTTTAAGAATTTATACCCCGCCACCTCCTGCCACAGGCAGCTCAGAGCAGCTGACAGCATCAATAAAAACAGTAATATTATAACACATTAAAACATCATCCCTCCATAAACACAATAATAATATGAAAGAAAAAACCCACCCACCTTCCCCACTCTCCCTATCCCCTACCACCCCATTGCCCCTCTCCCTCACCAAACGCCTGACAGAACAGCCAGGTCTTACAATTCCTACAAAAGGCTCGGAGGTCAGGGGCCAGACGGTGCGGTGCAACCACCAAGAATGCCCTGTTCTGTGTGGCCCACCAGGAGACGCGGAGGACCTCCAACACGGCGCCCCCGATCGACCGCAGGGACCGGTATAGATCCCAGGAACTGAGGCGATCTTGCAAGTAGGCAGCGCCAAAGCCGTGTAAGGCTTTATAGGTTAAAACCAACACTTTGAATCGATCCCAGAAGACTATTGGCAGCCAGTGCTGAGATCGGAGCACTGGTGTTATGTGCTCCTCGCAGCCTAGTCCCACCAAGAGCCGGGCCGTCGCATTCTGCACCAGTTGAAGCTTCCGAGCCATCACAATAGTTAGCCCCACGTAAAGCACATTACAGTAGTCTAACCAAGAGGTAATAAAAGCATGGATGCTCGTGGCCAGGTCAGGAACCGAAACCAGCAGTTGAAGCCACCGCACCAGATGTAACTGGTGGAAGGGACTCCTTGCGACAGCCTCCATCTGGAGATCCAGGTGGCGCTGTGCATCGAGGAGCACGTCCAGATTCCGTACCTGGGAGGTCAGTGGAGGAAAGATCCCATCAACTGAGGGAGCCGTCATCTCCATCAACTTACCCACTAACATCACATCTGTCTTGTCAGGATTCAGCCACAGTCGATTAGCCCTCATCCAGTCCCCAACAGCTGCAAACACCGAGTAAGCACCGAGACAGCCAGGCCTGGATTGGTCAAAAATGAGAGGTACAGTTAGCTGTCATCTGCATACTGATGACACCTAACCCTGAACCTTCTGATCACCTCACCAAGTGGCTGCATAAACATGTTGAACAGGAGAGGGGACAAGACAGAACCCTACGGAACCGCACACGAGAGGTCTCGGTAAGATGAAAAGCGGTCACCGAATACCACCCTTTGAGTTCTCCTGGTCAGGAATGAGTGGAACCATTCAAGTACAATCTCGCCCACCCCCGCACTGTCCCACAGGCATGTCACCAACATCTCATGGACAACGGTATCAAATGCTGCAGAAAGATCTAACATGACCAATCGGGTCGAGCGACCCTGGTCTTTTTCACAGTGGAGATCATCCACCAAAAGCCACAAGTGCTGTCTCAGCGCCATGACCCAGACGAACGCCAGACTGAGAGGGATCCAGATAACCGATGCTGTCAAGATGCCCCTGGAGCTGCAAAGCCACCACTCATTAAATGACCTTCCCTAAAAAGGGAAGGTTAGAGACAGGCCGATACCTGGCAGGGAAGTCAGCGTCAAGCAATGTTTTTTTTGAGCAGAGGCCACACCACCACCTCCTGGAGGCAGCCCGGCACTCTGCCCTCCCACAGGGAGGTGTTGACCACCCCGGCCAGCAATGGCCCCATTGTCTCCAGGCAGCTCTTAACCAACCAGGATGGACACAAATCTAGTTCACAAGAAGTGGCTTGACCCCAAGCACACCCACCATGTCAGTGAGTGTCACTGACTGAAAGTGATCCCACAAAATTGGACAAGCTGGGGCTTCTACACCCTCTACAACCTCCACTGTATTAAGTGCAGCATTGATGTCTTGGTGAATATGAGATATTTTCTCCACAAAATAATCTGCAAAAAAGATCACAGGAGGCAGATGATGACTCAACCTCAGGGTTGAGGAGGCTGGACCGACCATCCCCCGCACAACCCAGAACAGTCCCGCTGGATGGGATTTAGCGAATGCTATGAAGGCGGCAAAAAACTCCCTCTTTGCTGTCCGCATAGCCATGGCATAGGCTCTTAAACTAGCTCTATGCTGCAATCTGCCAGCTTCAGCATGAGAACAATGCCACCATAGCTCCAACTGTTGCCCCTCTTGCTTCAGCATCCTCAGCGCCTCGGAGAACCATGGTTGTCTGCGGAGTCTCCGTCTGGGCAATGGATGCCTGAGAGCCATTTGATCGATGGCCTCCATCAGCAAGATGTTCCATAGTTTGACAAGGTCATCGATGTCGGAGGGTCATTGAGGTCGAGGTCATCGAGGTCGGAGGGTAACTCCCCCAAAGCGCCTAGAAATCGCACTGGTTCCAGCAGCCTCCAGGAGAGGACCATCCTAATAGGTTCCACACCCTTCCAGGGGCAGATATGTGCTAGAAGGGAGGTCTGCAGAAGGTAATGATCCATCCATGAAAAGGGCACAGCTGATACCTCCCCCATTAATGGCCTCAAGGCCAGTGTAAAACATGAAGTCCAAGATATGTCCTCCAAGGTGTGTTGGGCCGATGACCCTCTGGGACAGGCCCATGGTTGTCATGGTGGCCATTAACTCATGCTCGGATTCCCTGAGAACTGCAGTGACGTGAATGTTGAGGTCCCCCAAGACCATCGTCTTTGGGGACCGCAACACCACCTCCGACACAGCCTCTGCCAGAGCATGCAGGGAAGCTGCCATACTGGTAGGTGCACAGTATACCAGCAACACTCCCAAACTATCCCCTGCCAAATCAAACACAAGATGGAGACCTTCAATGTCTACCATGGATCGCACTGGATACCTCCTAACAGACCACCTGTCTTTAAAAATCACAGCTACACCACCACCACCCATCCCTCCGACCGTAGCTGGTGCTGCACGGAATACCTGTTTGGAACAAGATCAGCCAGGATAGGCCCCAATTCATTGTCTAGCCAGGTTTATGTAATACAAGCAAAATTGGCAGTCTGGTCCAGGATTACCTCCTAGACCGTTGTTGCCTTATTAGCCACCGAATGCGCGTTAAGCAACACCACAGCAATGTTCTCTGTGTGCCTCAGTAACCAATTTGTTCTTTAAATATAAGGACGACTATACTTGTTTACCTGTTTAGATTGTTGTCAGGATAAATCCCTCTATGTTTCCAAAAGGTCACTTACGTTACTGAGAAACCTATCAAAATACCTAGATAGATATCTGCATTTTAGTTTAGAAACAAGTATATTGCAAAGCTAACATAGCAAATGTCTTTCAAGTAAGACAGACAGGACTAGGTCCAATACTTTTTGCAGATGATTTATTCAGTACTAAATTATTCTCCCAAACAGTCACTCTGAGAGTCTGAGACTCTTGGAGAGCAACAGCCCTTATTGCTCTCCAAGCAAAGCTCTATTGCAATTTTTCCTTGTCTTCAGATTCAAGACTAACACGTACGGAGTCCTTATTTTGAGTATGGATGTATTCATGACTGCTGAAAAGCTTTTTTGAGGTTCTAGAGTGGTATTAGGAGGGCATGGTATGGAATCGGTTGTAAAGGAATACAAATGAACCATGCACATACACATTTTGTGAAAGACGATGTTATGAAGGCAGTACCATTGTTTTGCCTTTCTACTTATGCCCCAGAGTAATTTCATTTTGGAACTAATTGATTTTTGTACTTAGACACTTTGCATTTTCTTAGTTAACATCCCTGGTAGTCAGAACTGGTGACCTTGGATATTTTGTTTCTTTCTGATATATATAAAATGATTCCCCCCCCCTTACCTGAAAGCTCAATGCATTTAAAATCAAGAATGAAATACTTATAAAATACAGAGATAAAACACCTAAAACCACACATAAAATGCCTGGCTATTCTGTCGGGCCTTTGCTGAGGGAGACGGGTGGAGTCTGGGTTGGATTAGGGTTTTTGTCTGGGCTATTTTTAATGTTTTTATATTTTTGTTAGCCTCCCCAAGATGCATAGGCAGGAGGGGGCAGCATAAAAAACAGAATAAATAAATAAATAAATAAATAAATAATATACACCCCAAACTTCAACTCTGCCTGTTAAATGTCTGGCCAAATAAATAAAAAGAATGAAGTCTTACATTTTCTCTAGAAGATGCTCAGGCTACGGGGTCTGTCAAACCTCCAAGTGAAGGGATTTCCAAAGCTGTGCAGCAGCCACTAAGAGTGCCTCCTTTTGTGCCCTTACGGTATGGACCTGTTATAATGGTGGACGCTGCCAGTGCAGCGAAGACTGCAGGGGGGAAGCAGGAGGAGAGGCAGTCATTTAGATATGTAGGGCCCAGGACATTTAGGAACTTTATAGGTTTGACATTCAGGTGGAAATATCAGTTTCTAATTTGGAGTCTGCCACTACCATCTCAGAATGAATATATATATTCTAGAGATGATGTAAGACTTTATTATTTTTATTTATTTGGCCATCTATATATATATAATGTGTGTGTGTGTGTGTGTGTGTGCCTGGTCAGACCACAGGAGTAATGCTGGGAGATGGAAGTTAGCTGTTTCTACCATGCCATGATTAAAAAAAACAACACAAAAAAACAAGTGGGTGCTACTGCTGCCTGCTGCTTGCATTACTTGGCACCATGGTGGCCAGAGGGATCTGTCTAACTCCATTTCCCCTGGTCTGGGCTGTCCATATAATAGGGGCAATTCTGGGGGCTGCACCAGTGCCAAATATACTTAAAGTTTGGATGCTGCTGCTGCTTGCACTGCTTGTTGGTGTCAGGGCGCACGCCGCCGCAGTTCGGGTCTTGTTGCCTAGCAGCGACCCGACATGCGGAAGTTCTGGGAAGGTCAGAGGAGCCGCTGTGGGAGGGGTGGAGCTCCCCGGCGCTTCGGGGACACTCCAGACCCCGCCCACAGCATGTGGAGGGCGGTGCAGGGCTCAGTGGCAGCTGGGGGCCCCGCCCTGAACGCACCTGTTCTCAATCAGGGCTTTTCTATAAGACTGACCGGCGGGGGTTGAAGCCTCCGCCGGTAATCATTCATGAGAGACAGGCCCCCATTTATTGCTTGAGAACCTTCCTAGCCTGACCTTGATTGAGAGCTTGGTGTTGAGTGCCTGATCCTGTGTTTCCCTTCCCCCTCCTGCGAGAGTGAGAGTTGGTGAGTGTGTGTTACTGTGTTTGTTTGCATCCTTCCTTAGCGAAAGAGAACGGTGATGTGTGGGTGGTAGGTTATCGGTTCCCCCCTTCCCGTACCTGCTCTTCCCTCCCCGCATATCTCCCTCAAGTCCCTCCTTTGATAGCAAGTCCTGTCCTCCACCTCTCCCTTGCATTCCTTATCGTCTCCCCCCCCCTCTCCCCTTCCCTTGGGCCCCTTCCTTCCCCTGCCCCTCCCCTTCACTTCTGTTTGCACGATGCCCAGGATCCTGTGTATACCCCTGAGTGCCTGCCGCTTCCCCTCTCCCCCTGTATTTCCTTGGGTCTCAGGGGCATTTGGCTACCTCTCCTTGCGTCCCAATGATGAAAAGGGTTGCCGTCTAAGAACGAGGGAAAGCCCACACTCTACCCTGAGGGACATTATAGTCTTCAAGAGAAATTCCCTTTATAGAGGTAGCCGCTCCGTATACGTGGGCCCCTTGCTCCCTTCCCTGTTGTTCCTGCTTGATTGGATCCCAATCCCTGTCATTCCCCCCTCCTTTCCCCCCTCCCTTGTGACAGAATTACCGGCCTCCTTTTTCCCTTTCGGAAAAATTATGACTTCCAAAGACCAAAACTCAGAAGCTTATGCATACTGTCCAGTCCCTCACCATGGAGGTCCAAGATCTCAAAACAGAGAATAAGGAGCTTCGGTCCCGGTACCGGGCCTTGCAGGAGTCCATGGATCAGCCCTTGTCTGTTCCCATGGAGGAGGAGGAGGGCAGATCTAGGGGCGCTGCCCCCCTCTCTCCTGGTTCCCCCATCGTGGCCCCGATTCCTAGAGAGCCCAAGGCCCCTCGCCTAGACAAGTTCTATGGGGACAGAAAGACTTGTCAGGGTTTTTTGGCCCTGTGCAACCTTACTTTTCAAATTCAACCCCTTACGTATAAATCTGATCAATCGAAGGTAGCTTATGTTGTTGGGCTGTTGGGCGGAGTGGCTTTAGATTGGGCTACCCCCCTCCTAGCCGCAGATGATGATCTATTACGAAACTATAAGGGGTTCCTAAAACAGTTTTGTTTTTTATTTGATTATCCCCATAGAATAAGAGATGCAGAACAGGCAATTCTGCATCTGCACCAAGGCAAAACCCTGCTGTGGATTACATTACACAGTTTAGAAAGCTAGCTTTCGATCTCAACTGGAGTGATTCCGCCTTTCGAGCCCTGTTCCGACAATGGCTCAGTGATGAAATCAAAGATCAGGTAGCCTGTGCAGCCACCACTCCGGTGACCTTAGAGGAGATGGTCACTTTATCTTTACAAATTGATGAACGCCTCACAGAGCGAAGGCGAGAACGTAAATGCGATCAGGGAAGGGGAATGGGCTGGTGGAGTCCCCGATTGCCCGTTACCTCACCTCAGACTTCAGCCGAGCAGGAGCGCCCGGAACCTATGCAAATTGGAGTAATGCGAGGGCCCCTTAGTCTTGAGGAGCGGGAAAAATGCCGCCAACTCCGCCTCTGTTTTTATTGTGGAAAGGCAGGGCATTTTTCAAGGGAATGTCCCTCTAAACCTTTATGTCCGTCAGGGTTGGGAAACGCCGGGGGCCAGGGAAATGGAGGGACCTCCCGGTGACTGGCTGTAATTCCCTCTTGAACGCTGGGGGGATTTCGGTACCCTTACCCCAACTTTTTGTCTCCCTTGCTCTTCAGTGGGAGACGCCTCGATCCTTAGTGGTTAGAGCATTGGTGGATTCTGGAGCCTCGGGAAACTTCATGGATGCGGCATTTGCCGCTCGCCATGGGGTTCCCCACCAAACCCGGACCTCTGTGGAGATGGTCCAAACTATTGATGGATCCGCCCTTAGTTCAGGCCCCTTACAAACATGTTCTGGTCCTCTTAGGTGTACCATTGGAAATCATACAGAAATCCTTCAATTTGATTTCATTTTGTCCCCTTTGTTTTCCCTGGTTCTGGGTTTGCCATGGCTTAGAACCCACAATCCTTCTATAAATTGGGTCAGTCAGACCCTATCATTCCCATCTCCGACGTGTCACCCCCATCATGTCCTTTTCCCTTCTATAGGACTGACGGCCCCTTCCCTATCCACCCCCGTTAATGATCCCTGCATCCCTCCCCAGTATGCTGATTTAGCCATCGTATTTAGTATACAGGAAGCCTCTGAACTCCCTCCCCATAGATCGTATGATTGCCCCATTGAACTTATTCCGGGTAGTGAACCCCCATATGGGCGAATATATAACCTTTCGCCAGGGGAGACAGAAACCCTTAGGACTTACATCCAGGAGAACTTAGCCAAGGAATTCATTAGACATTCAACCTCTCCCACCGGGGCCCCCCCTTCTTTGTACCAAAGAGGGAGGGGGACCTGCAGCCCTGTATCGATTACCGGGGATTGAATCAACTTACTATTAAGAACCGGTATCCCCTCCCCCTGATTTCGGAACTTCTTGGTAAGCTCCAGGGGGCCTCCTTTTTCACCAAACTTGATCTGAGGGGTGCTTACAATCTGGTGCGAATCAGGGAGGGCGATGAATGGAAAACCGCTTTCCGTATGAGGTTTGGTCATTTTGAATACCTGGTCATGCCCTATGGATTCATAAATGCGCCCGCCACCTTTCAGCACTTCATCAACGATATTTTCAGAGACTTGCTTGATTTATATGTAGTGGCGTAGCTAGATGATATTCTCATTTTTTCCGTGTCCCTTCAAGACCATATCCATCATGTCCGGACCGTTCTGGAACGTCTATGACAGCACAAATTATATTGTAAAGTAGAAAAATGTATTTTCCATGCATCTTCTGTCCCCTTCTTACGATTCATTATCTCGTCAAAGGGAGTACACATGGATCTGGGGAAACTTGAGGCGATTAATCGTTGGCCCGCTCCTACCACTGTCAAAGCGCTGCAGAGGTTTTTAGGTGGCGTGAATTATTATAGGCAGTATATTCAACGATATGCTGACCTAACAAAACCTCTTACTAGCCTACTGCGAAAGGGAGCACATTTTGAATGGGGGGTCCCACAGCAGGATGCCTTTACTTATCTTAAGCAAGCCTTTATGTCAGCTCCTCTGTTGCAGAATCCAGATGTTTCATTGCCATTTATTGTGGAGGCTGATGCCTCAGATGTGGCCATAGGTGCTGTCCTGACTCAAGCCCATGGAGCCGCAGGACGTCGTCTTCCCTGCGCCTTCTACTCGTGACAGCTAACTCCGGCAGAGAGGAATTATCCAATTCTGGACAAGGAATTGCTGGCTATTAAGGCTGCTTTTGAGGCTTGGAGGCATTTCCTGGAAGCGGGTCCCCATCCCGTGTTAGTATATACCGACCATAAAAACCTGGCCTACCTTCAGTCGGCCCGCATTAATAATCCCAGACATGCCCGGTGGGCCTTGTTTTTCGCACGATTCTCTTTCTCCATACAGTATCGTCCTGGTTCCCAAAATACCATGGCGGATGCCTTATCTAGGTATTATATGGCGGTCGAGAACGATGGAGACCTTCATGGACCAATACTCCCTCCTCAGATGTTTGCTGCAACTCTCCCTTCTCTGACACAGCTCCAATTGGTGAGTCAAAAAGAAAAACCTCTGCCTGACTTTCAACGGAAGAACGGACTCTTCTACTATAAAGGAAAGGTATTCATTCCCCCCAAATTTAGGCCACAGGTATTATGGACTCATCATGACTCCCCACTTGTAGGGCACCCAGGTTTTCAACGGACATTGTCTATGCTTCGTAGATCATTTTGGTGGCCCTCCCTATATAAGGACGCCAAACAATATGTCCAAGGGTGTTCAACCTGTGCAAGAACTAAAGTTCCCCGAGCCTTACCAGTTGGGTTATTGCAATTGACTGAGGGTCCTAAAGGTCCCTGGCAAAAGGTAGCCACAGATTTTATTGTGGGACACCCTAAAGCTTCTGGGTATGATTCCATTCTGGTTGTTATAGACTATTTAACAAAGATGGGACATTTTATCCCTTGTAAAGGACTACCTTCCGCTCCCGCTATGACTCGTCTTGTCCTCCGTCACATGGTCCGCTTACATGGTATACCAAAAGAAATCGTATCAGATAGAGGACCCCAATTTGTTTCTCGATTTTGGAAGGCATTTTTCACCCTCTTACGTGTTAAACTCCATATCGCTACCGCTTACCATCCTCAGGCAAATGGCCAGGTTGAAAGGGTAAACCAACACATAGAACAGTATCTACGGTGTTTTTGTACGTACTTACAAGAGGACTGGGTCGATCATCTACCACTTGCCGAGTTTACTTATAATAACGCTTCCAATGCCTCTTTGGGTAACTCACCATTTTTTGTCTCATATGGTTTTCATCCCCCCCCTTTGCTTTCCAGAGGCACCCCTCATGTCTATACCTGCAGCAGGATCCTTGGTGAAAACTATACAGAGAGCCCAACGAGCTGCCCAGCAACACCTACAGAAAGCACGCCAACGTTATAAACTGGCGGCTGATAAACGGAGACGCCCTGAACCCTCCTTTCAGGTGGGTGATATGGTGTGGGTACGCTGCCATCAAAATCCTTCCCTACGCCCTTCTGCTAAATTGGATGATGCTTACCTTGGACCCTTTCCTATTACACGTAAGCTAAATGCAGTCACTTATACGGTGGGATTTCCAGCCCATATGCGAATTCACCTGTCCTTTCATGTTTCCCTTTTAAAGAAAGCACAGACCCCTACCTATGCTATCCAACAAAATGTTCCAGCCCAGCCCCCGCTATTCTCCTCCCTAGCGGCTCCGAATACGAGGTACGGGCAGTTCTGGACTCCCGTATATTCAGTTCGCGCCTATACTACCTTATCGATTGGAAGGGCTATGGGCCTTCTGAACGTTCTTGAGAATTGGCCATAAATATCCATGCCCCTCGCCTTATCAGGGGGTTTCACCATCGTCATCCCTCTAAACCTGGCCTTCGGACCTTGGTGGGGGGCAGGGGGGGCTTGGATGTGGGGGTACTGTCAGGGCGCACACCGCCGCAGTTCGGGTCTCATTGCCTAGCAGCGACCCAACATGTGGAAGTTCTGGGAAGGTCAGAGGAGCCGCTGTGGGAGGGGTGGAGCTCCCCTGCACTTCGGGGACACTCCAGACCCCGTCCACAGCATGTGGAGGGTGGTGCAGGGCTCAGTGGCAACTGGGGGCCCCGCCCTGAACGCACCTGTTCTTAATCAGGGTTTTTCTATAAGACTGACCGGCAGGGGTTGAAGCCTCCGCCGGTAATCATTCGTGAGAGACTGTCCCCCATTTATTGCTTGAGAACCTTCCTAGCCTAACCTTGATTGAGAACTTGGTGTTGAGTGCCTGATCCTGTGTTTCCCTTCCCCCTCCTGTGAGAGTGAGATTTGGTTAGTGTGTGTTACTGTGTTTGTTTGCATCCTTCCTTAGCGAAAGAGAACGGTGGTGTTGTGGGTGGTAGGTTACCAGTTCCCCCCTTCCCGTACCTGCTCTTCCCTCCCCGCGTATCTCCCTCAAGTCCCTCCTTTGATAGAAAGTCCTGTCCTCCACCTCTCCCTTGCATTCCTTATCGTCTCCCCCCCCTCCCCTTCCCTTGGGCCCCTTCCTTCCCCTGCCCCTCCCCTTCACTTCTGTTTGCACGGTGCCCAGGATCCCGTGTATACCTCTGAGTGCCTGCCGCTTCCCCTCTCTCCCTGTATTTCCTTGGGTCTCAGGGGCATTTGACTACCTCTCCTTGCATCCCAATGATGAAAAGGGTTGCCCTCTAAGAATGGGGGAAAGCCCACACTCTACCCTGAGGGACATTATAGTCTTCGAGAGAAATTCCCTTTATAGAGGTAGCCGCTCCATATACGTGGGCCCCTTGCTCCCTTCCCTGTTGTTCCTTCTTGATTGGATCCCAATCCCTGTCATTCCGCCCTCCTTTCCCCCCTCCCTTGTGACAGTTGGCAAGTTGAAAGCACCCTAGAGGCCAGAGAGGGATCACTTTTGTTGTGATTTTTCTGGGCACCGTGACTTTGCTTTGTGGGTTCCACTATGCCAAGATGTGACTAAGCCCTGGGGCACAGGAGAGATATACTTTCTTTCTGGTTAAAATAATATGGTGTGTGGGGAGGGGGCTTGCCTTGTATAGGCGGGCACTAGGCAAGCACAATGGAGATCTGTGTGTGTGGCTTCTCTTTGTAGGTGTTGTTATGTCTGCTGGGCTGACTTCTTTGGTTTCTGCCTGCAGTTGCACTTTTGTAGGTTGTCTTCTTGAGCGATTGTTCCACTTTTGCTAGTCTACTTTTTTGGGCACTACTTTTTTGGCATAATGTTTATAAAGTAGGTGCGCTGCTGATGTTGGGTCATGCTGTGGGTACTGATGGATTTTTAAAATTATTTCTCCATGCAATTGCACTGTTTGGGATTGTCTTCTCGAGTGATTGTCTCACTCTTGATAGCCTGCTTTTCTTGGCACTGCTTGTGATAATGATTTTTAAGTGGGTGCACTTTAAAATTATTAAAGGAAAGAGTTCAGACATTTCACGTTCCAGGGATTTCCGAGGCCCAGACTCCTGTGTTTTGAATTTTGGGTCGTCGGACAAAGTTACAAAGTTTGGCCAAGTACCTGGACCAGGTACTCGAAACTTCAGAACTCGAGTCAAATATTCAGATGGCCTATTTAAACATAATTAGATGGATTAAACACTGTATCCATTTCCAAGTGTGGATCCAGTACTTACTCCATCTAATTATGTTTCAGAACATCTCTGAGAGTTGGATACATCCCTTGGTGACAGGTATGGGGAGCAGCATTATTTACTAGGCCGACCAGCCTGTGCCTGGTGGTGTATCCCTCTCTCCTCCCCTTTTCTATCCATTAAGGGTAGAGGGAGACACTGTGGTGTTGGGTTGGGCTTGGCCCAGATATGGGGATTAGGGGTGAAATGAGCTGAAGAAATAAATCTCATGAGAAATTTGTGATATGTGAGATAGGAGGACAAGAACTCGGGTGCTCTCACCCTCCTATCTTGAGTTCTTGTGAATTCTTGAGAGGGTGCAGGGGGGACAGTGGGGGGGTGGAGGCAAGCAGGGGGCAGAGACAAGCCCCCTGTGCAACTTTGGCACCCATGCAGCCTCCCCACCTGGGGGGTGGGGATAGAAAGTTCTGTTGCCGAGATGGGGACCTAGCAGGGGACCAGGCATAGTTAACTTACCATCTGGGGTCTGTTCGGGGGGGGGGGGGCTTACTGCCTGCTCTGCTCCACACTGCCGCTGGGTTGCTTTCAGGCTCCTGTTTTCAAATGAAAGAAAAAATCAGAGCTTGAGTATGCACAGAGCACTTCTCAGCCCTGGGTGCCCTTTTTAAAGATGGCAGTCGCCGGGACCAAGCATGCACAGAAGAGCTGCTTGGCCCCGCAGGCACCATCTTTGTAAAGGGCACACAGGATTGAGCAGCGCTCTGCACATGCTCAAGCTCTGTTGTTTTTTTTAAAAAAAGAATAGCCGGGAAGCAGCCCAGTGGCAGCTTGGACCAGAGCAGGGAGTCTGGATCCCCCCCCCCCGGGACAGACCTCAGATGTTAAGTGAATCCTGCCTTACCCCCCCCAGGTCCCCAACTGCACAACTAAACGTTTCCTCCTCCCCCCCAGACAGGGAGACTGCGCAGGTGCCAGAGGTGTTCAGGGAGCTTCTCTTTGCCCCCTGCTCACCTCTGGGCCACCTCACCTGTGACTACAACCCCCGCCCACCCCTTCAAATTCTTTCTGGCTCTTCATGAGAAGGGGTTCTTTTCTCGGTTTGGAATGTCTCAAGGTGAAATGGGAAACAACCCCCCTTCTCACCGAGAACTGGCAAGATCATCGAGGTGAGTTTCAGCCCTAATGGGGATATTGTTGGCAGGTGCATTCCAGGCATGCATGTATAGGCTCTGTCTCATGGGTAGTGCTGGACCACTTTTGACTGCATAACTTTAGTGAGTTATGATTGATTTTATATAGGGTTACTGCCTATATATCTGAAAGATGACCTGTCCTACAACGTCCCACTGTGGCTCCTATAGTTGGCTGGGAGTGCCCTCTTGTAGGTTCCATCTGTTACCCTTATCCATAGGACAGGGGTGTGGAGGAGGGCATTGTTGGTTGCTGCCCCAGTTTTGTGGAGCTCCATTCCTCAGGAGGTTTGCTTGATCCCAAGCCTAAGCTTCTTCTGGAGGCAGTGAAAACGTTGTTATTTGAAAAGGCGTTTGGTGGGCAGGGATAGTGGTTGAATGTGTTTCTAGGTAGGGTTGTGGGGATGGTTGGAGTTTTGAGGTGAAGATGGGAAGTTTTATTGCTTACATATTATTATTATTATTATTTATTATTTATTGATTGATTGAAAGTCACCTTCAGTCTTTATGGGAAGGACAGTAGATAAATCTAAATAAATAAACAAACAAATGTGTGTTTTGCATCCTTTGGTCACTAGTGTGGTACCAATATATAGTATATGGATTACACTAAAATGCTACTGGAAAATTAATGACATGAGACTTACGTATTTCTTCCAGACTATCTGAATATGTACTAGGGAAATAACAAGGCTAAACAAAATACTGCAAACAATACAAATAATTGATGTGAACCAGGGGTGGGGGGACCTCAGGCCTGGGGGCCAAATGCAGCTCTTGGTAAGTTTTTATGTGACCCTTTCCAGTGCCAGGATTTGGCCCATGGATCCATTCTCTACCCCCAAGCACTGAAAAACTGAGCTTATGATAATGGAGCAGCTGTTTGAGTTTTACTGTAAGACTAAACTTTTGTCTAGTCTTGTTTTATTTATTTATTTATTTATCTTATATTTTGTCAAACTATATATGGAGAAATGTGATTGGTGTAACCTACCTATCTTTTGCTTCTTGTTTGTTTCTTTTGGCATAAGGCGAAAGCAGTGCCTAATAAACCTATCGTATCGTATCGATAATGGAGCAGAGAGAAGGGCATGCAAACAAGGGTAGGGGACAGTTCCATGGCACAGACCCACAATCTTGTCTCTCCTTTTCTTGATTATATCCATTAAGCACCCCCTCCCCAAACCTCCATGTGGTCCTCAGAGCTTGTGCTAATATTCAACGTGTGGGACAGAAGGTTCCCCACCCCTGGTTTACATCAATCCTTTGTATTTCTTGCAATATTAAGCCTTGGTATTTCCCTAGTACACATTCAGAGAGTTTGGAAGGTTCCCCACCCCTGATATAAACAGTACTAGTGAGGTTTTATAGCACTCAAAACCGCTGTTTAACTAATCGCTTCATTTTGCCAAAGATATTGCTTCAGCTCTTAAAACTTATTCTTGATTTATGTCTCCCATTCTTTGTTTCTAAGGGTGCCTATGGCAAATTCACACTTTATGTCCATTTTAATTTTTTATTCTAGGGGATGTCAAGTAGAGGGGAAGATATATTTGTCATTGCAAGGGAAGACAGGTCAAAACCTCTGAGGAGACTGCATTGGATAAAGCTCTGAGGCACGGCAGAAACAATGAAGTTATCACCATAGCAGTTGAGCTTGCTGTCCGCAGATAGAACACAGAAAGTCATGGCTTGCTGCTCATTCAAACAAATTCCCTATTTATAATCTAAGCAGCCTTAGAGGAGGTATAATTATAAGTCATATAGCCAAAGTGGTACAAAGTTCTTAATGGAATTCAGCCTCTTAGTGTTCAGTTTGAATTTATCAGATAAAGTGAGGACATCCTCTGTGCCTCGGCAGCAAGGGAAGTATTCAGAAAGTCAGTCAAATTTAACTAATTTGTAAAATAAATTGTATAGACCCTCTATAAAATCAATTTTAACTGTGTATCGACTAAGGCTGAAACTTGGCCTTGCATTCTCGCTAAATGTCGGAAAGAATCAGCTTCTCCCTGAAATTCGCAAGAATGAGAATGTGTTAAGAACTGGCCAATTCTCGACCTTACCTCATGCGAAACTCATGCATTTGAAAACCAACACTGCAAATGCACAAAATGGTCACTGTGGCCATTTATGTGCATGCGTGGCCTTCGGTGGCCATTTTTCAGATGTGCAGAGTGTTTTTAGGGTTTCAAGAATCTCACGAGATTCTCAAGAACCCTAAAAAATGCTCTGTGCACGTGCAAAATAACCTCAGGGGTGTTACGTGTGTGCAGAAATGGTCGCAGTGACCATTTTGTGCATGCACAGAGCACGTATGAGATCTTCAAGGATCTTGTGAATTTCGCAAAAATCTTGGGGAGATCTCGTGAGATTGCATGAGGAGCTGCAAGAATCTCATGCATTCTCACGAGAATGTGTGGGATTCCCATTTCAGCCCTATTGTTGACCACACTGTGTCAGCTGTCATTTAGTATTACTGTAATGCTGGTTTCTAAGCCATCCACTACATTTCCATGCTTCCTCTATTGTGCTAATAAAACAGTGTCAAATAAGTTATATTTTTAATCAGTTTTGACCATACTATGTTTTAAATCATACCTTTTGAAGGTCTATTACCAACGCATATATCATAATTTTTAAATTTTATCAACCAAGCCAAATAGGGAAGTATTCCAATAGCAATCCCCAGTATTTTAAATTTGAGATGTATTGGAAGGTCTGCTTCTCTGTACTATCCATTAAAGCTTTAAGGCTGTACCATAAAGGTGAGTTCTGAATGAACAGGCACCCAAAATAGAGAGAAGAAAAGTGTGACAGGCTGTTAAATGCAAAAGTATTACAAGGTTCTTCCATGCACTGGAGCTAGGATTTGGAGTTTTTACATGTGTATGTCAAAATTGAATACACGTGTCAGATCAAATCTTGACACCTGGTTTGAGTCCTTGGTGAGATTTCAAGCCTGGCTCCTCCCCCAAGGGGTGGTGGTGGGAAATGCATTGGGTGGGGTGAGGTAAGGCTGCTACATGATGCGTCCTGGGAATTTTTCCAAGGACATATTTGCCATTTACGTGCATGCGTGGCCTTCGGTGGCCATTTTTCGGATGTGCAGAGTAGGCTCTTCGACCCACCCTGGGGTGGGGGGGAACATCTGGCGGGCACTAGGCACACACGCCCCTGCATCACATAGCCCAGCTGCCCAGGTAGGGGTAAGGCTACCCAAAATGTGGTAGCCTTCCCTGTCTGTCTCGTTTGTCTGAACCCACAGTTATTCATGGTAGTTTGAAAAAACATAAACGGACTATGAAGAATTGCAGGGGGATCTTACGAGACTAGGTGACTGGGTATTGAAATGGCTTATGAAATTTTATGTGGACAAGTGCAAAGTGATGCACATGGGGGGGGGGGTTTAATCCAAACTATATTTACACAATTCTGGGTTCTAAATTAGAGCTTACCACTCTGGAAAAGGACCATAGAGTCATTGTGGACAATACACTGAAATCCTCAGCTCAGTGTGTTGTGGCAGTCAAAGAAGCAAACAGAATGTTAGGAGTTATTTGTAACGGGCTACAGAATAAAACTGGAAATATCATAATGCCTCTATATAAATCTATGGAGTCGCCGCACCGAGAATCCCAGGGGTCCCAACTGTCCTGGCCAACTCAGCCCCTTGCAAAACCCTAAAGTGGCTGACTGGTCAGTTTCAGTCTGAAATTGACCAGACAGTCATTTGAGGCTTTCCAAGGGGCAACTCTGGCTACATCAGAGTAGGTATTTGCAAATCCGGATTCCCAAAGGGCTGACCTGATATCTCCCACTTCTCTTGCAAGGGCAACCCCTTAGGAAAAGCCCCCCAAGACCATTTGCACAACCCTGCACAGGGGAAGTGAGCAGGAATACCCAAAAATTGAATACCCATGGGATATCCAAATTTGATTTGTGAATACAAAGTTGCATATATGTTTCAGCACTATTAAACAGCAAGCTACATGCTGTACACTAAAACCTAGTGCCATTCATTCTTTTGCCATAGGGGAAAAAACAGAAAAGATCATAAACTGATCTGTTTCTAATTTTTTTGTTGATTTACTTATGTGAATGTGTCCNCATCTGTAGGACTTTTTAAAATGCTACTTCCATGTACCAATTTTAGAGCTGAAAAGGGGTACCTGCAAAAATGGGTAATCCGTCGATATTTCCAGCACCTGAATTGACCTACCACCAATCAGTACCTGATTGCCACCCAGTTCAGGTGCCCAAAGTCTTGGTATGTCTATGGAAAGTTAAAGAGGGCAGGCAGACTACATTAAGGGGAACTGACCGTGGATCAGAAAATCACCTAGAGAATAAATAAGAATTGAGGTGCTTTTTAAAGGTGACGAGGGAGGAGCTAAGATGGTTTTTACACCAAATTTAAGGAACGCTTTAGTAGAACTAATCTTCATTGACACCTGAGAATCTCCAGATATTTACATTTTCAAGTATTGGCCATTAGAGTATTATTTTGCAGCTGTTCTTGCAAGAGGGGAAAACTTAGCAAGATAGTCTTGAGGTTTGCAACTTCATTTTTATATTCTATAGCCGTTGCTGATGTCATTTTGTAATTATTATTTTGGGTGTTTTCTTCCGAGTAGGTGAAGCTGAAAAATGTTATGTTTAGTTTAGTTTAATTTTTTTATTATTACAGCTCTAGCTTCCGCCATAGCCTTTAAAAAAAATAAAAATACAAAGTTTACAATAACATTTCAAATAAAATTCATCCAAGAGAACCAATAAGTATAAAAGGGTATCCATAATTATGGAAAATCAGCATCCGAGCAGCAATAGAAGTAAAAACACAAGAACAACAAACAATAAATAACTGTAAATAGTTCATCGCTTCCAACCTCATCTTCATAACCTTCAGCATTAAAGTTCCAATCAGGTGGGGTGGTCGAATACAAGATATACCCTAGCTTTAGTAGATTAACTACAGCTATTATTAGCTAAGATCTCATAGCCAATCTCTGTCTATTCATTTTACAACATGCTACTTCATTTCATCCATAATAACACTCACAATCTATTTATACAATTAATAATCCCGAAACATTTCATACTAAGCAAAATTGGCAGGAAAAATGTTGAGACTCTGCAAAGATAAATAAAATGTGAAATAAGTGATGGAAAAGCAGAGAGGGTAAATCCATTCTTCAAGACAATCCTATAACACTAGTTTTGTTAGTAGATTTATGGCTCTGACAATTTTTTACACAAATTTTTTGTCCTTTGGATGCTCCCTTTAATTGGCTACTGCCTTACAGGCAATTATTCTTTAGGTACTGAGATGGATATCTTCTTGTAAGCTCTAAAGCATCTAGAAGTTAGCCCAATGGGTACAAAGCTATTTCAATGAAGGTATTGTTTGTCTGACCATTTTCAATATATTTCTGATCCCTACTGTTTTTTTCTTAGAACACAATATTGTAACATAGGGTGAATGCAGACGTGATGGGGCACTAGTCACCCCGGCACAGAATCACCGCGGGGATTCCCCACTGGGATCACACCGGCACGTCCAACAGACGTACCGGCTGATCCCGGCAGGGAATCAGGGAGGGGGCGGGGTCATGCAGCGCAACGTATGGCCGCATGGCCCCGCCCCCCCCACGCTCCCTCACCGCCTGCCTGAATTGACCACGGCCCGGAATCCCACTACGGATTCCGGGACGTGGTAGCCGTCTAGATGGGACGGGCCACTTCATCATGACGGGGAATCGCATTCACCACGCGATCGGGGCCATGATTGATGGGGGTGAACATCTGGGGGGGAACTTCTGTTCCCCCTTCAGACGTGACGAGACCTTTCACTCCCGGTGGGAATCCACCGTGGTTGAGCGTGATCTCGTCACATCTGAAAATACCTATAGTTCCAACAAGTGCTATATAGAAACTTAAGGAAGGACAGTTTCGTTGATTGTAATTCTCACCCTATTTTAGACAATGGGATGGGTTACAGTGTGAGGTAAAGACACCAATGAAACAATTCCAAAAGGTTTTGTCAGCCTGACCACCGTCATAGCTAGATTGGAATGGGCCCAGGAGCAAGTAATGGACTTGGACCTCCCCATCACCATCCCCTCCCCAGTCCCACCCCATTCCTCTCCTTCTTCCTCCCAGTGCCTCTGATCCTCCACTTGCAAGGCCTGAGCCTTGGAGGCTGTGACTGGACAACCTTCCTTGTGCCACTGCTGGTGCTTGCTCTGTTCTATGCCACTTCCACTTCTGTACTCGGCTCAGTCTCCACTCAGCCATGATGCAACAGGACAGGATTTTTTTGCACGCCCACTTGGACCCTGTGGGGCACTCCTATCTTGGGTACCAGCACAAATGTCTCTTCTGTCCTTGTTAGCTATACCCCTAGATGTGGTCCCATTTTTGAGATGTAAAAATAATCCCATGTAACAAACACATATAAAGTGTATCAGACATCAAATAGGATTGTGACCCCAGCTTGGTACCCAGCCTGCATTTTGGAGTGTGCCATCACACGTCCTGTGTCCACATAATTCTAAGGGATAGTAGCTGTGTGAAAAAAGGCCGCAGTTGTCCTACAAAGATGCAATACAAAGCTCCCTTCATAGCTTCTAGTCTCTCCATTCTGGGGCCTCTATGGGCTGCTATTCTTCCTAGCAATACAACACTATAATGCCATGACCCATGATATTTAAACAGGGCAATGACTATGCTGAGTATTTTCAGAAGTGATGCTACCACTCTTAGACCCAATCTGGGGTACGGGCTTCCACCCCGCCTGGAGGTAGGCTGATACCCAGAAGAGACATGATGGTGCACCTTACCACACTTTTCCCCGAACTGTGGTAGCACTTACCTAAAGGATTTGATTCATTATTTAATTTTTTTGCCCTTTATATTCCCCGCCATGGGAAAGACTCTTTCGAGCAGTAAATTTGGATCTTAGTCGCTCCAGGCTCCAGCTGTTGTTGTTCTTATTGATTGACAAAAGAGCTTATGCTACCAAGGCTGTGGCAGCTTTTGCCATTGCAGCAATTAAATTGAGAGCCCAGGCAGACTTGGGAAATGGTGATTGACACCACAACTGAAATGTACAATTCTTTTTGTTTAAGTTTTTCTGGCCAATTTATGCTGTATCTTGTTTGTTACTTTATGTGTGGTTATGTTTTGTCAAGGCATCAAGCTAGTACAATAAATTTATTTTCTTACTTACAGGTGGTGCTTACCACCAGCTGTTCTTTGCAATTTTCCAAAATCACATCTGGTGGTAGCTGCTACCATGGTTTGGGGCAAAGTGTGGTGAACATCTGGCAGCCGCCAAACAGAAGTGACTGTGATTGTGACCCCAGGGTGGGGTTAAGTGTGGCTAAGCATGGTAGTGTCACTTCTGAAAATACCCGCTCTCTAGAACTGAACCCAATGCACATTTTTTTATTCACAAAGATTATATTTATAAGAACATAAGAAGTGTCATACTGAGTCAGATCAATGGTTCAACCAGAACAGAATCCTGTTTCCAACAGTGGCCACGTTTGGTCACTTCACAGAAACACAAAACAGGTCATAATTTATTCATCCATTCCCTGCTTTTAACTGCTGCCTCATGACAGTCAGAGGTTAAGTCCCCAGACCAACTTAACTTTATAGTGTGTAATGCAGCAGAACATCCCATCTAGCTTTCCACGATCATCAATTTCCTGAGCTATAAGTGACAGTTGGATCAAATCTGAAAGAAATAGTAGTTTTCCTGTCCGGTGGCTAATCCAATATCTGTCAAATTAGCCGCTGGTTAGGAAATCTGCCAGAGTGATGGAGATAGTGGGGCTGGGGCGAGCAGGAAGAGGTGGGGGCTGTGAACAGAAAGGCCTTAAGTTTAGCTGCTTATTTTTCTTGCAATCATTGTTGGGCAATAGTGATAGTACCGTCTACTTTTTTTCTGGCCATATATATATAGTGGTGCATCGTGTAGCTGGCTTCCGTCAGATGTTCCCCTCCCCCAATGGGGTAAGGCTGCCCAAGGCATGGCAACTGTGTGCCCTGTCTGGTCTGCTATGTAGTGAGCTCCATGGTAGGGCTTTGAGAAGCGGGCACTGTCCTACGTCAAGTGCAGCCACATCACAGCCAGGGATGTGCAAAGAGAATGCGGTTCGACTGTTCGGCTGTTTGGTTTGGGAACCGAGTTCAGGTTCGGTCATTTGGTTCAGGAACAGAGTTCAGGTTTGGTTGTTCGGTTTGGCCGAACATTCGGAAATCGGTATCAGTATTGATATTGGTACCGATATCGATACCGATTTTGAAGATTTTATTTTCTGTATCAGTATCGTTTGGCCCTGAGACACTTAAGTTTGTTATTTTTATGTCTTCTTATATTGTTAATGTTTGTTTTTTTTAAAGTTATAAAAGTTATATCTGTTACCAGCTGAGTTTGACCTGCCCAAACTTTTACCCCTCTGTGCTGCTTCTGGCAGGTGGCAGGATTGTATGTTTGTATATACAGCTTGTCAGATCCCTACCTGACAGCAGCAGCACATGTAACATATTAGCCTAAAGATGTGCCAGCAGGATCTCAATTTGCAGAGAGCTCCACAGGAGGACTGCTGGGGATCACATCAATAATGGGGGACACTGGTGGCCCTGGAGGAACATCATGTCTCCAAAAATCAGGCCTGTGGAATTTGGTGCATGGTGATGGGCTCTGGATGCTTCTGCATGGTATCTAATGTATATATCTACAATAAATCTAACTGCTATTCACTATTCTAAAACCTATGGAACTAAATGGAATATCTAATAACACAAAGGCCTAGTCCTACAAACACACTATAAAACTGAATCACTACACACTATCTCTATCTATCTCTATAACTAAGCTAACTCCTACATCTCTCTCTCTCTCTCTCTCTCTCTCTCTCTCTCTCTGTTTCTCTTTCTATATATATACAGCTCCATGGTAGGGCTTTGAGAAGCAGGCACTGTCATACGTCAAGTGCAGCTGTATCACAGTCAGTAATGGTAGGGATGTGCAAACAGAACGTGGTTCGGCTGTTCGGCCATTCGGTTCGGGAACTGAGTTTGAGTTCGGTCATTTGGTTCGGCAACCGAGTTCAGGTTTGGTTGTTTGGTTTGGCCGAACATTCGGAAATCGGTATCGATATCGATATCGGTACCATATATATGTGTATATATATACACATACACACAGACAAAAACAGGGATGGGGGGGATATGGACAGCTCACAACAAACAACACAGGGAGGGGTAAACAACTGAAATGAAAGCTAAATCAATCTAATGTTACTCTAAATAAATCCAAAAACAGGGAAAGGGAATCAGGGATGGAATATATAGTGGGAGGAGGTGGAGGATTCAATGGAGGGTAGGGAGAAAGAACACAGGGATGGGTAAAAAATAAAAATAATGTCTAAATCTATTTAATCTGATCGAAAGAAATGATACCAGGGAGGTAAATGTGTGGGATGGGTGAAATAGGAGGTGGATGGCAATGGATTGGGAGGAACACAAACTGCTGGGAGAGGGAGATTTCTGAAAACGTCTGCTGACAGGCTTAGTGGCTAGCTCAGAAGGTGTTAGAAGGGGGAGGGCAATTACTTTTGTTACTTGCTGTGCCTGCCTTACCACAAGTCCCATTGGTTCTGTGCAGCCTAGCCCCCCCTTCTCCCATGTCCAATCACAGACTGAAAAGCCAGAGGCCTGAGGAGAAAAGGAATGGTTATTTGGCAGGCTGGCTGCTAGTCCAAGCCTCTCCACCCCTGGTGCCAGGAAGTTTTCTCTTCTGCTGCCTCCCCCTCCCTGGGCCTTCCAGTCACGTTTTTGCTGCCAGAACTCATCTGAACTCACACGAACGGTAACAAACTGTTTGGTCAATTTTTAGTTTGGATTGAGTTCAGTTCAGTTGGTTCAAGTTTGGTTCAGATGTTCGGTTCGGTCATCCGAACAGACCGAGGTCGGTCCGAATTCCAAACATCCGAACTGCGTTTGCATTTCCCTAAGGAATGGGATTTTTTTCTGGCCAGGGGAGGGAGGCAGGGCAGGGCTTGGTGGCAGTTCATGTGTCTAGTGTCTCATCCTACCACAGATATATTGGGAGCACCTGAAATAGCCCACCCTCCTGACTTTGTCTCAGGGTGACCTTCTACCCTACTCCCCATACTGGTCTGGTAGTGTGGTAACAGTGTTTGCTATGAGTGTGCACCAGAGACCCATTACTGAATTTGTAATGTTGTTATTATTTCATTATTATAAAGCTTTGGATTTTGTCATTTCATTGTATATAAATTGGTTTTCATTATTGAACTACCACCACCACCACCACCACCCATTGCCTTCTATGGGAAATCGATTTCTGGCTGTAATGTCTTCATTTTATATTCGATTGACTTGAAATTTGGACTAATTTTATGCCTCATCAAAAGATCAATCTCTGCCAAATTTAATAAATTGCACAAATTTAATAATTGGATAAAGGTTTCCAGTTCTTCAAGCACTTGAAATTTTGAAGTTTATGCACACATTTACAGCTATAATGTCTTTGTTTTCCATACAATTTAGGTGAAATTTGTACTCCTTGTACCTGTGTACCATTCTGAAAGGGATCATCCCTGACAAATTTCAGGAAGATTGGATAAAGGGTCCTGATTTTATTAGATATTTAATAATTTCATTTCTTTACATACATTTCCAGGTATAGAGTCTTTGTTTTCCATCCAATTTGGAAAAAAACTTCGGGCAGTTTCTTACCCTTACCCAAGGGAGGATGCCTAAAACATTTCAGAATAATTGGATAAAAGGTCCCAATTTTATAAGCAATATCAATTTCATGATTTTAACAGAATTTGTACATTTCCTTAGATCACTTGCAGGTGTTGCTTCTGTTTAAACTATTGAGGTTTTAGTAGATGCAGATATCTGCTTTTTGGAGCATTTGTACAAAGCACAAAGAAGACAGGAGGAGGTGTTCAGAACAGAACCAGGTGCCAGAGGCACTGACACAGGCTTCAGTCGTTGACTCCTCAAAGTCTGCGGTGGCATACGTGGTGGAGAGTAGGTACAGAGTTAAGCTTTTTTGAGCACTTGCAGTGAGGCTGAAGACTACAGCACAATCAGTCTCACACAGAGCACTGATCCAACCTACGGTCAACACAAGCGCTATCCATGGTGGGGGTTGTGCAGTTTGGCAGAAGCTTATGTTTGCTTCCTAGTGCCCACCCCCAAGCTTCCCTGATTTCTGCAATTGGGTACTGGCAATTTGGAAGCCTAGAAGCATCTCCAGAGAATGAGCTTATACCAGAGATTCTCTCATATTTGTCACAATGGTACAAGATGGGTTTGTGATGCCAGTTGATCAGCAGAAATGTCAATCATTAATCCTCATTCTGTGATGTGCCCACACCAAGGCCCCCTGCTTGTTACTAGGAAGTTGGAAGCATCTGCTTAGGAAAGAGTTAACAAGAGATTATTTTATGTCCTCTGTCACAGTACTGGAGAGTGTGTTTGGGATGCCAGTTGGCCAGTCTGGATGTGTCAAGCATGTCTCTTGATTTCTGGGATGCTTCCCCATTCTCTGTGCCTTCTTGCCTGAAGTCCCTCTTATGCCCTGAAATTTTAGTTTTTGTCCCAAAAGTTTCAGGACTTGTATTCGAACAACTTCTCTTAAAATCACAAAAGTTCAATTGCTTATAAAATTGGGTCCCTTTATTCAGTCTTTCTGAAATTTGGCAGAAATGATCCTTTACATGAGTGGTATAATGAATCCAAAGTTCATATTGGATAGACAAAAAAGTTTCTACCGCTGGAAATGTGTGTTGAAAAACCACAAATATAATTTTCATATAGAATCTGAATCTCTTAACTATTATTTCTGAAACATGGTACAGATGTTACCTTTTATTGGGAATATACTATACCCAAATTGTAGTGCATGGAAAAAGCCAAACTAATAAATATTTACTTACTTACTATATCCAAATTGCATTGGCAGAACAGGTGGTGGGGTCATGAGCAGGTGGTGCATGGGTGTGGGTGCAGTCTGACTGCATACCCATCCCTGTCATCTGAAGCTTCCCCAGTCACCGGATGTTCATGGTGGTGCATACAAACCCACCCTCCAAGCAGGTCCATCTAAAAACAGCCTTAGCTGATTATTCTTCATAAAAGGCTTGAAAGGTGAATTAACTATAGTTCACTTTAATTTCCAGGGCACACTTGGCAGTCTGTTGACATCTGGGAACCACTTCTCTATGGTTAGAGAAAGTTATGTTTTGGAGAAGAAGCCTAACTTTAAACATATCCAATTTACTTTGATAAAGGTCATTTGAGAGCTCCAGCTTTGTTAGATGTTGTGATTCATGAGAGCTAACAGAATGAAAAAGGAAACTATAATTACTTTTCTTTATGTACCTGGCTCTATTGTTTTCACTTGACAAAGCTATAGACCCTGACACTACACCTGTGTCTTACATTAGTTCTCAACAGTCTGAATATTTATTTTCTTCAGATCTTTGATTACATCATAATAAAAAATGTAAAGAACCTCTTAAGATTTTCATTTTAGTCAAGGGACCTTCTTCTGCTCTCAGATATGAATGAATATTTAAATAATTCCTAATGAAACAAATGCAACACTGCAAGAAAAAAAAAATGTAACACTCCATCGAACATCATAGCAATCTGATGAAAAGGTAACACTTCTGCAAAATAAAATAAAATCCTAATTGTTTTGGTCAATTTGACTTGCTGGCAAATTGTGCTTTCGTTTCTGAATAAATTAAAAAGCTCTTTCACTGTTCAAATTCCTGCAGGGTTGCTGCCTTTGTGTTCTACTTATTTAATTCAGAACAGCTAGTGAACACTTCGAGATGGTGTCGTGATATTTCCATTAAAGAATTCAAAATCTGTGAAAAGAAAGGTGTCAAATAGCAATTACTCATTCACGATGCATCTCAGCGATGAGCCTTTGCATCTGATGCTTTCCCCGCGCATTGTATAACAATAGCAGGGAAGGACTTGGGGAATACTCTCCAAGAGGCAAGGTGATTTTCTTAGTATACCTGTCCACATAGGAGAAAGGGGGTGGGAAATGAGTATGGCAGCCACCACGGTCAGGATCCAGCCCATGAAACATCTGATGGGTCTTTTCTAACATGATGGAGGTCTGCATAGAAAAGTGCGCTAAGGCATGCTAAAGCTGTCCACCAATACATCTGAAAACACCCAGGGACACCACAGTTGGGGACTAGCTTCTGGGCCTGGTTGAGGCAGCAGTTATGGCTGTGCTGGCACTGAGCCTACTTTTCATCAGGATCTAGCTTTAGCTTATAAGGTGGCGGCAATTAGACGACAAATAACAAAAGACCTTCTTTCCCAGATTTTATTATTATTTATTTATTATTATTTAATTACATTTATTGGCTGCCTCCTCATGCCTACAGCATCTCGGGGCGGCTCACAACAACTAAAACAATAATACAATACATAAAACAACACTATAAATAATTTAAAATTACCCCCCCAAACATACCCCCTCCCTCCCCTGCCCTCCCACCCTCCCCTTCGAAGGCCTGGGCAAACAGTCAGGTGTTACAGGCTCGACGAAAAGCCATCAGACCCAGGGCCAGGCAAGCTTCCTCCGGGAGGGAGTTCCAAAGCTGCGGCCCGGCCACTGAGAACGCCCTCTCCATCGTGGCCCCCATTTAACACAGGGGACCTCCAGGAAGGCGCCCTCGGCAGTCCGCAGGCTTTGCACTGGGGTGTGGAAGGCAAGGCAGTTCCCAAGGTATGAGGGGCCCAGATTTGACTTCCCCCTATAATTGGGCTTGCTTTTTGATTTTATTAGGGGCCTGGTTTGTCATCTGGGGTCTTGTTTGACCATGTTAGTTCTCCGATTAGGATCAAGTAACAAGTCTCTGCCATCAAAGACACAGTTCATATATACCAGTGGCCCTTTTGGGTATAAGGTCTCAAACTTGTCATCAGGGGCCTAGTTTGTCCATATTAGTGCTCTGCTTAGGAGCGAAGCCTTGAACTTGTCATCAGGGGCCCGGTCTATTTAGGAGTGGTGATTTGAATTACCTGTGTATGTTTTGTTTGTGTTTTGTATATAAAATTTTGAAATGTGTATTAATTTATTAAAATTTTATTTTATTTTATTTTGTTTATTTATTTATTTTGCTACTCTTTTAACCTGTACCCAAAATTTTATTTTGATATTTTGTATAATATTTTTTGATTGCTTGCTTGGATGTTTTTCTTGGGCCATGGCAAGAGCTAGTGCCCTGAAACTAATAAATTAAGTGTTATGTTTATTAGCACCCTTTGACAATCAGACTTTCAAGCAGTTAAATAAGATTAAAAACAAATAAATTAAGATTTGTAAGCTTTTACACACCGAAATATCTTTGCCTAATACCGCACCAGTGTTTTTCAGAGGAAATAATGCATATGAATTAGATTTTCCAGTCCAAGTTATTTAAAGTTATCTCACGCTGAGAAAAGCAAAAGGCATCCCAGGTATTTTTGAGAATGACTGGAATTTGCAATAAAGTTTTCGAGAAGGTAGGCATACCGACATCCAAAACTTCACAGAAATCCTGCTATTCATTAGTTCAGTTGACGACTTTGAAAAGCCATTATATCAAGTCTCCATAGCAATAGTGTAGGCAAATAAAACATAAATAAAAAAAGATGAGACAAGAAGTGGAAAATTCATAAGAAGAAATTTTTAAAATGTTCTTTTCTGGAGATCTTGAGTTTTATTATTAGATTATAGGAAGTAAAATCAAGGACACATTGGTATGACAGATGATGATTATGATTTATAGGAGCATTATGAAGGAAGAAGATCAATATATATATATATATATATATATATATATATATATATATATATATATATATATTGTAAGAGTTCTGTTTTCTCAGATGAGTCTGGCCCAGCTCCTCCAGATAACAGAGAGAGACTGTATTGATAAGTACTTCCTCACTCCTGCAGTAATTTCAACAACTATTAGTAAATAAATCTAGTTTTAAAAGAGGAAACTGAACATATGCAGCATTTTCATTAGCTAAAATTAAGGATAATTTCAGACGTTACAGGATCACAGTCAGCCACCCTGAATCACAGTGGATTCAGGGTGGTGGCTGTGATTGCGTGAATGTCTGTTTGATCTCTGCCAGATGTTCACCATGGTTCTGGAGGTGAGACTGGAATGATGGTTAGCTGGACCATGATCAGGAATGGGCAAAAGTAACGTCAGTTACCTTGCCCTGTTCCTGACCGTGGTTCAGACTGCAGTATAGGATCGGGCACAGCAGCCTGATTGGCTGCTGCACCCGCCCATCTCCCTGGGGGCGGGCGTCCGGTGGAGCGTGGGGGGTGGGGGCAGGGCTGAGTGGCTTCACATTGCGCTGTGCAGCCCCAATTCCCCTCTCCGATTCCCCTCCGTGATAACACCAGCACATATAAAGACAGCCAGTCTGATCATGGACCAGGATCTGAGACAGATCCTGATCCAGGGTTCAACATGGTGGACCAAAAGGCCCATCATGTCTGAAATTACCCTAAGTCATGAAATCACCATGACCTACAAAGGTCTAATTATTACTCAATTCTATCTCTCCACCCCCTCTCTCTCTCCTTCTGTCCAAGCTCACCTCATCAACTATGGGTACTTTCAGACGTTACGGGTGGCCGGTTCACCACAGCGAACCACCAGGGGGGGCGAACAGTGCAACCACGCCCGGGGGTTGGAAAACGTCCCAAACAGACGTGCCGGGAACGGTACCACGGGCCGGAACCGGGCCGCACCATCGCGGCCCGTGGCAGCACAACAGACATGCAGCCGAACCCCCGCCGGGCGCTAAACCCCCACAAGGCACCGGGC
>QEPC01003140.1:221274-237986 GCA_003113815.1 Sphenodon punctatus | reverse complement strand
ATAATAATAATAATAATAATAATAATAATAATAATAATAATCATATTAGGCACATTGCTGAACACCATATTAATGAATTAATTAACAAACTGCATACATGATCATAGGGGTATACTAGATTTAAATATCCCTAAATAATATGCATCTATACAAATAAATTGTTGTGTATGGGTACACAAAAGGATAGCTTAATAGGTGAAGGCATTATTACTGGGTGAGAATACATATTTAAAAGTAATGAATCTTTTTCCAGTCAGGAAAGTTAGCCCTTCTGGTGTTCCAGTCAAATATTTGTTCTGTAGAAATAAATAAATTAATTAATAATTTATTAAAATAGTCAAAATGAATTATTTTCAGTAAAAGATTTATTTCCCTTTCTTTTCCTTATTTCTTTTTGTTACACCTGCATAATACAAATGATTCAGTCCAATCTTTTTTCTTAAATCCAGTTCCAGTTAAGCAAATTATAATCTGCTTTAAAATATTGTATCCAGTTCCACTAATTTAGCATACTGAGTGCAGCCACATAGGTTGTGGGGAGCCCGATCCTCCTACAGCTCTGTGGTGGGAAAATACTAGGGGTATTCCCATTCATTTTCATAATGATATTACAATAATGAATTTGGCCATTTTGTTATTGTAATTATAATTAAGAAAACAAATTTAATAATTCCAAAATAACAAAAATTCAGAATTAGCAATTATTTTGTTATTTTTTGACTTTGGGACACATACCTTAGGCTGTAATGTTTTTGTATTCTGTCTTATTTTAATATAATTTGGACAGAGTGTACACTCCATGCAAGGAAAAATTCCTACCAAACCTCAGAAGGATTTATTTATTTATATACCACGCCCTCTCTGACCACAGGCGGTTTGGGGCGGCTTCCAACAAATAAAAACAAAATAACAATAATCATTCAATTAAAATATAATGTAATAAAACATCCCCCATCATTCCATCTCCCCTTCTCATTGCTCCATCCCATCCCTCCCTCACCTATCCCCTCCACCAAATGCCTGGCAGAACTGCCAGGTTTTACAAGCCCAATGAAAAGTCAGCAGGTTTGGGGCCAGAAAAATCAGCAGGTCAGGAGCCATACAGGATTGAATGTAGGGTCCAGATTGTGTAAGTGTTATAATTTTTAATGTATTTTTGGCTGTATATATCTCACAATTGAAATATTAAATTCATGGCCTGCAAACAATGCACGACCGCCTTCAACGCGTATGATCCTGGAATTTCGTCTCGTCTAATCCCACCTTGCGGGATTTTGAAATATCGCAAAAGCGGGTCATGTCACAGCGACCCGCTCGTATAAAAGCGTGCTAAGTACTCCGGTTGTGACTTAACTAACTAGAGTGGGTGTTACTGAAGATCCTAGCTCCTCTACCCTTAGATAAGTGTAGGAATATTAATCTTGCTTCCCTTCCAACTGAATTCTTTTTCTTGCTAAAACAGACTGGATCAGGGAGGGAAATAAATATGGACGAGAACTGGAGTTTGTGGGGAAGCATGAAGGGGCTGGGGGGAGGGAAACAATTCTGTCATTTTCCCTCCTAGTTCTCATGGTCTATTTATTCTATAACCTATTTTCCTCCTTACCCCCCACCCCTTTCAACAATGTCCTCCTTAATCCTGCCCTAGTATTTCCCACCTTCTAGTGCATTCTTTCCCTAATGCCATTTTGTAATTTATATGGAAGCATTGCTCCTTTCCTTTGTACAGGGAAGAGAAAGTCTTCTTCCTCACTTGAAAACCTGGAGAAGAGGCAGAAATAGCAGTTCCCCACCTCTCCTGAATGAGAGTGGGTGCTATGAACTAGTATGCCAATCCTTACATTCTCAAAAATAAGAAGTTGCAGAACTGTCTTTTTCTTCAGCTGGATCAGAACACTAGTGCACCAATGTGTCTAAACAACACCACATGGTGAACACAGGGCCAAACCAGTGTTTGTATTAAGGTTAAAACACACTTTCAGAGACCTCTTGATGTTATGTCTAAAGACACCCATTTATATTCTACGTGCATGTGTCCTTCTCCCAAGACTGATGGGCCCTGATGTCACCTGTACCTATTATAGCTATGCCCCTGTTTATGCTGAGAAACCACCTTAAAGAGAAGTGTAGCTAATCAGTTATTTCTCTACCCTGGGACACCATGCATAGTGTGAAAGTCACTAATAACTTAGGGGTTTGGCAGACCTGCGTGTATCCAAATGAGCTGTTAGGATGCAACTTCTATCACTGTCATGTATGAATGCAATATAAGTTACTGGGTAATTTCAGACGTTACAGGATCACAGTTAACCACCCTGAATCACAGTGGATTCAGGGTGTTGGCCATGATCCCATGAACATCTGTTTGATTCCCGCTAGATGCTCACCACGGTGAATTCCTGAAGGGGTTCAAAGCAAACCACGGTTCTGGAGGTGAGGCCGGCCTCACCTCCAGAACCATGGTTAGGTTGACCACGATCCGGGACAGGGATGGCAATGGCCTCAATGCACATCTGTTTGCCAACCCCATCCCGGAATTAGGCCCCAACCACAGGACGGTGTCAGGCACAGTGGCCTCAATGGAGACCGAGGGAATGCCGGGGGGCAGGGCTGAGCTGCTGCATGTCGCGCTGCCTCATTGTACCTGCTCTGCACCCCCATTTCTCTCTATGGGGTGATCACAAAGGGAAGAGGGAGGATCTGTCCATCCTTCTAACAGAGACAGCACTGAACAACCAACCCTCCCCCAGCTGAATGGGCCCCCCAGAGCAGGCTGCCCCTGTCCCAGGCTGTGGCTTAGGGTTGGAAGGAACTGTGTTGGGTTTAGGTACCTTATATCGGGTGGGGGCGTGTGAACGTCATGTGTGGGGTTTTTTAAGCTAGTGATCTTGGTATATGTTGGTAAGAGAAAGGTGCGTAAGTGAGAATGGAAGGAGTCCCTTAAAGAAGAACTTTGTTTACAAGGCAGCACCTTTCGCTGTGAAGGAGGGGACCGGGGGCGGCTCTTCCTCCACCCATGTAGCAGCGCTGCAGGGCTACAACTGAGCTGTTTAAAAAGGCGGTGCCTGTGGTGCAAGAGAGACTCTTCCAGGACTCTGGAGCAGGGCTCCCGGCTCCTGCAGATGCCGCATATGCCTGGGGCTGGCCCTGGTCACTGACGGCCCCTCCCAGGGCAGGGCATGGGCGCAAATGTGCCCCCACCCCATGCCACAGTGGTTACGCCCCTGCAGCGGACTCTGAAGCAGGTAGTCAGAGTCACCCTAAGTTCATTCATTCAATGATCTATTATTCAGCATCACGGTGTGTCAGGGACTCATGCTCAGTGGCGGAAGGCGATATAAAACCAGTGGTGTTCACAAACTGCAGACATGCCACATCTGCAGATACTGGCAGCAGGTAAGGCGGAATCACGGAAATATCGAGGGGAAGTCAGCGGCAAGACACATTAAGTGCTGAGTTCTCGGAACGGAATGGGGTGCGGTAACAGCTGCTGCTGCTTCAGCCCTACTTCCCATTTATGCCATGGCATTTACCTTTTGCATTCCACTCAGCAGGACAGAGGAATTATTATGTTCTGTTGCTAGTCAGCTTCATTTCTGGGCTTTATTTTATATTGATATGTGTTCATCTCAGCAGAATTAGACCACTTCCAGCACCTTGAAAGGCATCATGAACTTTTAGCATTTATCCTCTACACATCTTAGTCTCCTACACATCAGTGTGACTTGTGCGTGAAAAACGTCCTAAAGTCTGTGCCCTTAGAAAAAAGCATTAGCACTTGCACTGAGTAACCAAAACATTTTCTAAGTGCTAGGACTAAAATCATAGAATTTTTGCTCCTCCATTTACCAGAGCAGACAAGAGTATGTTCAATAGGAAGTTAATAGAGACATTTCTGCATAGCAGGTCCCTCTGTAGTTTCCTGGTTTTAAAAGACTGAACTTTTTGTTAGTGCTGATTACATGGTATTCATCTTTCAGCCAGCAAACCCTGCTTAGCTCTTACAATGCAATTAGGAATTTAAAGAGTCCTCTAAAAGCTCAGTCATTTTCAGTACAAAGAATTGTCCCCAAATATCAGAGCATTTCTAGGATTACTGTAACTAATCATGAGGGGAGAAGTCGGTGCTTGGTACCAGTCCCTCTCATGTCTTCCCCTTCTGCGACTGGCCAAGAGGCTGGGGTCTGTGGGGCCTCTGCTCTTTCACTAATGTTAATGAATGCCAATAAATCATCTGTTAGCCATGATCTGATCTTGGATTCAGCGGTCAACCTTGTTTGTGTCAGAGATTTGGCTGGACAATGAGTCAGAGCTGATTTTGGCCGACCTCATTCCAGCCAGGTACTCTGATCAGCATCAGTTTAGAATAGAAGGATGGGGAGATGGTGTAGCAATTGTTTTTCAGATGAGTTTGCCTATTAGGAGATTTTTTGGTGCAGACTGGATCAGGAATAGAGGGTCTCTCCCTCATGGTTGATTTGACCCAGGACAGATTTGGGATCCAAGAGAATGAGCTTATACCAGAGATTCTCTCACATTTGTCACATTGGTACAAGATGTGTTTGTGATGTCACATGGCCAGAAGAAATGTCAGTCAGGAATGTTCATTCTATGCTGTGCTCACTCCAACCACAACCTCCCTGCTTATTACTCAGAAGTTGGAAGCATCTGCTTAGTAGGGATGTGCAAATGCGGTCCAGATGTTCAGAGTCTGAACTGAACTCAGTGTGTTCGGATGTCTGAACCGAACCGAACATCTGAACCGAACTCGAAAATGGCAGAACAGTTCAGTCATGTTTGGGTGAGTTCAAATGAGTTCAGGGGTGGGGAAAATGTGACTTTGGGTTGGGAAAATGTGACTGGAAGGGGGAGGTAGCTGAGAAGCAGACTTCCTGGCACCAGGGGTGGAGACCAGGGGTCGTTTCAGGGCCAAATGATACCGATAAAAAAAAAAAAAATCAGATTCGATATCGGTATCGATAGGTATGGATGAACAGAATCGAGTTTGGAAATTTGGTTCGGTTTGGTTCAGTTTGGAAATTCGGTTCGGTTCAGTTCGGAAATTTGGTTCGGTCGATCGAACTATTCGAGTTTGATCCGAACTCCGAACTTTCGAAAAAATTTGGAAATTCAAACCCCATTGAACTAAAGGGAGTATTATCTTTTAGGGATGAGTAAACAGAGCCGAGTTCGGAAATTCGGTTCGGTTCGGTTCAAAAATGGAGTTCGGTTCGGTCGACTAAACTGATAGAGTCCGGTCCGAACTCCGAACTTCTGAACCGCATTTGCCCATCCCTAATCGATAGCGCTATTTTCAAATGTTCGGCCAAGTTCAGCCGAACAGAACTCTGCCGAATTGAACAACCGAACCCAAATTCGGGTTTTGAACTGAATGACCAAACGTCCGAACATCTGAACCGCGTTCTGTTAGCACATCCCTACTGCTTAGAATAGAGCCATTAAGAGATTATCTTATGCACTCTGTCAGTGCTGCAGGATATACAGGATCCTACCCTCTCCCCCTCTGTCCAAGCTCGTCTCAGCAACTGTCTTTCAGATATTTCCACCTGGATGTCTAAACGCCAACTTAAACTGAACATTGCTAATACTGAACTCCTTATCTTCCTTCCCAATCCTTCCTCTCCCTCTTCCCTGTCAATTGCCATTCAAGGGGTCTCCATCCTCCCTGTACCTCAAATCCGTAGCTTGGGCTTCATCTTCGACTCGCACCTCACCTTCAAACACTACATTGACTCCGTGGCCAAATCCTACCTCTTCTCCCTCCACAATATTGCTAAGATCCGCCCTTTTCTGTCTGTCTGCTCTGCCAAAACTTTCATCCATGCCCTAGTCATCTCACACCTTGACTATTGTAACCTCCTCCATGCTGGCCTTCCCAACTCTCACCTTGATTCCCTCATCTCTGTTCAACACTCTGCTGCCAGGATCATCCACCTAAACCGTCACTTAGACCATGTGCAGCCTCTTCTCTCCTCCCTCCACTGGCTTCCCCTTCCTAAGTGTATTCTGCACAAACTCCTCATCTTCACCAACAAAGTCCTTCATAACCTTTCTCCCCCCTACCTCTCTGCTCTGAAATCCTTCCAAACCCCTCAGTCTTTAGATTGTAAGCTAATCAGGCAGGGACCGGGTCTATTTTATTCTCTGCAAAGCACCAGGTACATTTCTTGTGCTATATATAAATGCTAAATAATAATAATAATAATAATAATAATAATAATAATGTGTTTGGAATGACAATTGGCCACTCTGGATATGTCAATCATGTCTCTTGATTTCTGGGATACTTCCCCCTCCCCTCTGCCTTTCTGTCTGAAGTCCAAGTTATGTCCTAAAATTTTTGTTTTTATCCCAATATTTTCAGGACTAGTATTTGCATAACTTTTAAAATCACAAAAGTTCAATTGCTTATAAAATTGGGAACCATTATCCAATATTTCTGAAATTTATTGGGAAGTATCCCTTTCAATAGGGGTACAGCTTTCCCAGATTTCATATAAATTGGATGGGAAGCAAAGATGTTACAGCTGGAAATGCATGTATAAACCATGATGCTAATAAAATCAGGACCTTTAATCCAATCTTTCTGAAAGGTGGCTGGAATGATCCCTTATGTTAGGGGCATAAGATTTCTAGATTTCATCCAACTTGGACAGAAAAATAAATAAGTTACAGATGGAAATGTATGCACAACTCCTTTACCTTCTATTAAAATTCTTTAACATGTTAAAATCACAAAATTTCAATTGTTTATCAAATCAGTACCCTTTATCCAATCTTTCTGAAATTTGGCAGTTGGAGGTGTAAATCTGTCCAAATTTCATGCAAATCAGATGAAAACCAAAGAAGTTACAGTCTGAAGTTTATGCCCTCAAATTTTCATTTTCCCCTGAAATTTTTGGTTACTCTTGTTAAATTTTACTTTTGTGACAAAAAGTCCCAGAAAATAACAAGTCTCAGCTGAAAAATTTTTGAAGTGCAGAATCACAAGAAACTGATGACAGAATCACAAGAAACTGATGGAAGTACCAATTTACACTTGTCAGCATTCCTGAAAGGTTGGTTTTTCCCTTCAGAATGGGAGCACTTGCTCTCATCTCAGCCCTACTGTGCATGTAACCACAATACCACACTGGCTGTGTCGAGATTATGGAGAGAGACAGGCAGTGCTGCTGCCCCTGGGATTGCAGCTTTGCCTAAGATTCCAGGTATCAATTTGTAGGAAAAAATGAACTTACAGAGTAAATATTGGGTGTTTTTACACACACGTTTCTCTTGCATGTTTGCTGTTACATCCTGAACATTCTACTTGCCCTGAAAACAGCTTGTCCCACCAGAACCATGCCGTAGTGACTGGGCACCTTGGTCCCTGTTTGAAATTCTCCCCCTCCCCACCCTCCCGGTGGCAAAGGGAGAGGGAGGCGGGGACAGAGGAACTGGGGCAAAAAGCTGCTAACTTTGGGGAATCCCAGGAAGTTGGAGATTGGTGGGGGAGAATTAGAGGGGTTTAGTTTGTGGTGCTTATGTGGAGGGGGGTAGAGGGTGTGGGTTTTTTCGTATTATACTTTATTATTTTGAGGGGAGGGATGTTTGGAGGGGGAGGGATGGGGAGAAAGTGGGTTAGGGAAGAGGGTTGGGGAATTTTTATGGAGGGAAGAAGGATCTCCAATGCTGCCAGGGTGGGAGGGGTTGGGGGGGCAGTCGGTGGGGGGAGGGAGCAGCCATTGGGGTTGTGACAGGCCGGGGGAGATATGGTCCCAATCAAGGGGATGTGAGATCAGTGAGATGAGACAGGTATTTGCTGCGTTTCCTGCTCACTAGTCACTACCCCCAAGGCAGAGGGGCAGGTGGTTCTTGGTCAGGGGCCCCCCGGCCCTGTGTTGCCACTGTTAAATGCAAGATCGGTGGTGAATAAGGAAACAACTGGAGGTGATTCTGGATTGTGCTGCAGATCTCGTATGTATCATAGAAACCTGGCTGGACAATGAGTCAGGGCCTATTCTGACTGAACTTGTTCGGACCGGGTATTCTGTGCAGCATCAACCATGTTCGGAGGGGCTGGTGGTGGTGGTGGTGGTGGTGTAGCCATGATTTATAAGGAGGGGTGGACTGTAAGGAGGTATCCGGTGCACTGCATATCAGGTATTGAAGGTCTTCATCTTGTGTTTGATTTGGCAGATGACAGTTTGAGAGTATTCCTAGTGCACCTATCTGTGAAGCAACCTCCCTACATGCTCTGGCAGAGGTGGTGTCGGGGTGGTGTTGCGGTCCCCAAAGACAGTAGTCTTGTGAGACTTCAACATTCACGCTGATGCTGACCTTGTGGGAGTGGAGTTTGAGTTCATGGCCACCATGGCAACAATGGACCTGTCCCAGACGGTTATCAGCCCGACACATCATGGAGGACATATCTTAGACCTTGTGTTTTGCACTGGCCTTGAGGCGGGTGTTTCATTAGTGGTGGAGTTTTCAGCTGTACCCTTGTCATGGACGGACCATTACCTCCTGCAGGCCTCACTCCTGGTGCATATTTGCCTCTGGAAAGGTGCATAACCAATTTAGATGGTTCATCCATGGAGGTTGATAAACCGAATTGGTTCCAGAATGCCCTGGGTGAGTTACTCTCTGACCTTGATGAATGTCCCATCGATGACCTCTTCGTGTTATGAAATACCTTGCTGACTGAGACCATTAATCGTACAGCTCCTAGGCATCAGCTGCCCAGGTGTCAGCTCCGCAGGTCTCATTGGTTTTCCAAGGAATTGCGGGTACTGAAGTGTGAAGGCCGGCGGTATACATGCAGTCACTCGGTGATGTGATCAGGAGGTTTGACGTGTGGTGTCATCATTCATCAATATGCTGATGACACCCAGCTATATCTCTCTTTTTCAACAGACCCAGGCCCTGCAGTCTCAGTGCTTACTTGGTGTTTGATGACTGTGGGGGAGTGTATGGGGGTCATCTGGGGGTGCCCTGCTCAAGGACCCCCGAGTCTTCTGCAGGGTCATGCAGGTGAGGGAATTTTTGGTGGCCACACCACAACTGTGGAACTCCCTTCAAGAGGGGGCCCGGTTGACCCCAAATCTCCCCTCTTTTTGGAGAAGCTGTAAGACCTGGCTGTTCTGCCAGGCATTTGGCTGGGGAAATGGATGAGGGGTGGGGATTTTTGGTTGGGGGGCTATTTTTGTTCCTCCTTTTAGTTGTTTTTAATTGTTGTTCTAATGTTTATTGAATTGTGAGCCACCCCAAGCTGCCTGTGGCAGGAGGGGCAGGGTAGTAAATATTTAAAAATAAAATAAAAATAAATAAATAAATCACTCACCCAGATCTTAACTATCTGGCTCTTTGAATGTCTACATAGAACTTCTCCCAGAACTTTTGTGTGTAAAAAGTTATCCTGGTAAACTGCTTTGCTCCAGGCAACTGTGGTCACTTGGTTTCCATGGCAGCCTCTCAAGTCTACAGCTGTGGCTATTTTAGGCTGCCTCAGGGCAGTGATTGTGTGAAAAATGCATCCAGGAACTGTCTCAGGGCAGTGTGTGTGTGTGAAGAATGTATTCAGAACATCCTTGTGGAGTTGTAAACCCAGAAGATTGAAAGACCAGCACTTTAAGACGTGTGTAAAAATGCCCATTGTGTGCGCTTTGGTGCATGTAAAGAGCATGATTTGAATACAATATGATTTACCAAGGGGTTTCCACATGATAAATAATTCAGCTATTACAGAGAGTCATTGTAGCCTAAGGTTAAACTGACAGGTGGGAGAGCAGGGTTCACATATTAAATTTAGGCATGCACTCACTGCGTGACCTTCGGACACCACACTCTCTTCACTCTTGTGTAGTCTCAAAAGCACACATAGGTTTTGTAAATGACAGCTGTACATCCACACAGGCAGAATGTTATATATTATTACTAGTGAAAAACCTAACAGAATTATAGTGAGAGACATTATAATTTAGGATTGCAGGCCTGATAGATTATAAACCCCAACTATGGTATAATCAATGCTATATAATTGTAGTGTGACTAATCTCTCATATAACTTTTTAAAATACTTTATAAAAGAATATCCATGTTAAAATTAGGAGATTGGTTTTTGTCATGTAAACAGCTGTGGTTTGCAATAAATCCACTGTATTTAGGACTTAAGATCTACCAGCAGTTTGACCCCAAAATGTAATCATCAGGAGATAGACCCTCATTATAGGCTTGTTAAATTTCCCACTGACAAATCTATGGAGTGCCCTAAGTCTACTCTTTATATGACACACAGACCTTTCTCTGAAAGTTTCACATTTATTTTTTCTGAAAATTGATGCCTGCATCCTACTAAAAAACTCTGACCCAGACACATACTTCCCCTCCTCAATTACCAGAGGGTGGTAAAGGAAGTTTTAAAGTGATAATCAACCACTGCATTGTGTCTGACACCCCCAGCTGCTGCTGATTCTCCTAGTTTACTGAAGTTGCATATGTAAGTGCAGTTTAGGAGCAATGGCTGTTCTGATTTTATGGCACCCGGGGATTCTTTCTTCTTACCTCATTCAGAAAAGGAAAGAAAAGAATAAGAAAAAAAAAGCTCACATAAAATAAATTGACTTCCATCCCAGTTCTGTATGCCATTCTCAACCATGTACCTAATTGATATCATGCCCATGAAGGATTTACACAAGAACCTTTTTTTAGTACCCCAAAATGGGCAGTGCTTCCATTAAAGCAAAACTCCTTAAGACAGACTTTCTGAAATTTATTCTGCAATCAAAGAATACATCAAACACCAGAACATTTTCACATGAAGGTTCAATCCTCCATCCATTGAAGTCAATAAGAGTTTTGACTTAATACTGATGTAACAGAACAGAAGTGGACAAAGTTTCTAATCCCAAGAACGATGTACCAAGAGCCACAAGACACACACATGTGCAAATGCACAGACATATCGCTTGTTTTGCAATTGGTTGGCAGAGCTGGTGCTCAGCAGTCCTGGCTGCTAAGATTTTGAATCCAGCCATGAGTTGCGACGGGCCTGATCTCTGCATGACCCTGTGGTTGGCAAGTGCTGCCACCACACTGCAGAGCCAGCACAGGGAGCAGGGTAAATGCCCCCCCCCCCCCGTGAGGAAGCCAGGAGGCCAGGCTGCTGTTGGAGCTCCCGCTATAGCCAGGGTGGTTCGAGGCACCAGGCACATGGCTGAGCACCCAACCCTCCCCACATCCCTTCCCTGGCCTGACCAAAATCCTGCCTCCATCTGTGACATGGCAGCGTGTGATGGGCAACAGCGTCCCCCTTCCCATTCAAAGTCCCACCATGGAGCTCACCACACATCAGGGCAAAAGGGATCCTGGCACATGGACTGCTATGCCTTGGGCATCCTTATACCATTTAGTATGAAGACTGCTACACAATGCATCCTCAGCCTTTTCCTCAGGATGCATCTCCTAGCAGCCAGCTGCTCACCCCACCATGTGACTGGATATCTGGCAGCAGTTGGCTACACAATGCACTGCATCACATGGTCTATCTTCCCAGGGTGCGTTAAGGCTGCTCAAGGCCTCATAGCCTGCCCTAAGCATCTTGTATGGCTGCACCCTCTGAGGTGCAACTTCAGTCCATCTGCTGAGATTTGAGTGCAATGAAGAAAGGCACAGGACCATTAGGGCAGAACAAGAACCAGGACCAATCCTGGCAGAGAGCTGGTCTTGAACTGCTCTTGAGCCATAGTTTCCCATCTCTGTATTTATTTATTTATTTATTTATTTAATTTATTCACCACCCCTCCTGCAGAAGCAGCTTGGCGTGGCTAACAAGTCATAAAAATAGAATATAAAAATACAATAATATAAATGCAATAAATATATAATAAAATTAAAAAGTAATAAAATCTTCAATTTAATGGGGGACATCAAAAAAAGAAAAAAGGAAAAGAAATAGAAGGAGGATTAAGTATTTAATTTGGAGGCTAGAAGATCTCCTACTACTATTAGCATAATAATTCTGTTGCACAACAGCATAGTATGAAAAATGCTAAATATTACCACTAGGGGTGCAATGAATATTTTAAAAAAATATTCAAGAGTATTCATTGAGTTTCCAAGTACTAGTCCCATGTGCTGAGGCTGGTCTGAGGACCCTCAATGAATACTAGGGAATTCTGAGGGTGAGGGATGAGAAAGGTGCCAGAAGAATCTGGGGGGGAGGGAATGGGCTCCAGAGATGTGTGACTTCCTCCGGGCCAGGGAAGTTTTGAAAAAGATGGGCATACTCAGAAGGGCCAAATGGCTCCTTCTGAGCATGCCCAGACCTTTCCAAGATGTGCTGATGCTGACAGTGCCATCTTGGAAAGGTCTGAGCTTGCTCAGATGGGGTCATTGACCCTTCTGAGCATGCCCAGCTTTTTTTCTTTTTTTTAAACTTACCTGGTTCAGAGAAAGCCACTCCGCTGGAACTTCTAATGTTTCAGGGGTCATTTCACGAAACTTTGGAACTCGGAAATTGAAGTTGAGTACCTTGGTTCTTGATGTTTTCTGAGGAAAACAGAGGACTGAGTTTCAGCACTAATTACCATCAAAGTGAACAAAGTACTGAAAAATAATCCCAAATGTACTGATATGAATAAAATATCATATTAATGGAATGAAGTTAATGAAGAAACAAATATGTGACTACCACACATCTAATGATATTCCTTTCTTAGAGCAAGTATCCAAAAATTCTTCATGAATGCAAAATGGCAAATTCATTTCAACTCTAAGGCCCTTTTCACACAGACACTCTTTAACACTAATAAAATTGGTGTTACTTTTTATTATACATATTACAGGGCACCCATAGAGCACACCTGCATCTCTGCAACATGTATAATAAAATGTGACACCCATCTTAGAGTGTCTGTGTGAAAAGGGCCTTCGTTAGAGTGCTCACTAGACAGAAGTTGGGCAATAACATTTTAAGCACAAAACTGTATATTTGCCATTACCCGGTTGTAATATTCTGTTCAATCTCAATGCACAAACAACTGATAGTTGTTAGGAATAGGAGAAAATTAATAAATGGAGATCTAAAGGCATATGAATTTTAAGTGATATTATTGGTCCAACATTTGGTCACGAGAGAGGGAATGACTCTAATGACACTTAAATGGTAAAGAATAGGGGTTCCTACACATGCAAATTCTCAACAAGGTAAATGGAATATCCAGGAATTTCCCCCTTCAAGATTAACAGCCCGTTTTCATTTAATGGCATAGTCTTTCCCAGTCTGGGAAATCTGACTGCTGAGGGCAATGCAGTATGAAAAATTTATACCTAACTAACCTGTCCTTTGCTTTACATAATTGAATTGTTATTTATCTCTCTTGAAAATACCTGTAGCCAAAGACAGGGCAGGGAGCTCTACTCTCCCAGTAGGTGAACAACAGACTCTGGCAACAGGCTGCTCTTGAATCGTTCTTTTAAAATAGGGATTTTTACATGCTTCAACTTTCTCCTGGACTTCAAAGGGTGTTTTTAGACATTAAAGTCAACAGGTGTCTGAATTTGTGTTTTGACCTTGGTGAACACCAGTTTGGTCCTATGTTCACCGTGAGGTGCTGTTTAGACACACAGCCCATCTTGGGGCAAATCAATGTTTTGCTCACCACCCAATCTCAGCACACAAGTGCTGCCCCTCGTTCCCTGTATTGTACCTGCTAACATTCCATGTGATATCATTAGACACAACGTTGGCCACATGTTCAGCCAAAATACACAAATTGCCTTTGTGATGGAATGGTGTTCACACTGTGTGTTCAGCAGGTGGCCAAATTGGTGTTGAGATTCTTAAGGTACTTGCATACTATGGCCAAACACGTGCTTAGGCATTTTGATACCTGATCTTGTTTATGTCTAAAGATGCCCAAAGTCTGGTTTCTGCAAACTTGTGCCGGGTGTGTGTGTGTGTGTGTGTGTGTGTGTATGTTAGATGCTTAACCCCTCCTCCCAAAGTCACCTAGGCACCATTGTAAACAGTGGTGCCAAGTGACTCGCACATGTTTTGCGACCTGGACTTTTAAGTCCCTGATCTAAAAAACCTAAGACATTCAGGTCTCAAAACGTGGGAGTCACCAAGAACTTCTATTTACAATGGTGCCTGGGCAACTTCCAGGAGGAGGGGGCTTCCCCCTCCCCCCAGCATGAGTTTCAGAACCCAAACTGAAGGCCAGAAGAAAGCTGGAGGGTGTAAAAATGCCCAGTGATGGCTGAATTTCGTGTAACCCAGTGCTTCTGGTTGGGTCTTCAGTCACCAGGATTGAACTGCTTACCTCCAAAACCATCTCCATGAGCTTTTTTGCTCTGAATGTAAAGACCTTTGTCTGAGACTGTTATCTCCCTTAAGTAGACTAGAGGTGTGTGTTTAGTTTGACTTCGTAAATAAACAAATGTGCCTCATTTCATTTTATTTATTTATTTATTTATTCAGTTATTTGTACCCTACTCTCTCCAGTCCTACGGCAGCTCGGGGCGGCTCACAAAATATTTAAAACAATATATAAAAACAATACATAGAAGGGATTACTAAAACAATAAAAACAACAACAAAGAGGTAAAACCACTGGTAACCGCCCCTTATTCCCCCACCCACCCAAAGGTCTGGACGAACAGCCAGATCTTACAGGCCCGATGAAAGGCCAACAGGCTGGGAGCTTTCTCTGGGAGGGAGTTCCACAGCCATGGTGCAACCACCGAGAACGCCCTCTCCATCATGCCCCCCCCCAGTTCACCCAGAGGACCTCAAAGAAGGTGCCTCCAGTAGATCACAGAGGTCGCTCCATGGCTCGGGGAGTGAGGAAGTCTCTCAGATAGCAGGGACCCAGACCGTGTAGGGCTTTAAAGGTCAAAACCAGCACCTTGAATTGGGCCTGGAACATTATAGACAGCCAGTGCAGAGCCCAGCTCACTGGTGTAATGTGCTCCCTATGGCCCATCCCCATCAGGAGATGGGCCACTGCATTCTGCACCAGCTGCAGCTTCTGAGTCATCAACAAGGGCAGCCCCAAGTAGAGCATGTTGCAGTAATCCAGCCTTGAGGTGATGAATGCATGGGTGATGGTGGCCAGGTCAGAGCTTGGAACATATGGCTGGATCATTCGCACAAGATGTCATTGGCGAAAGGCTCCCTTTGCCACCACCTCAACCTGACGATCCAGGCAGAGGCCAGAGTCCAACAGAACCCCCAAACTCCACACCTGCGGGGCCAGTGAGGTCTGGATCCCATCCACTCACCTCTATCTTATCAGGATTCAGCTTCAGTCTGCTCAGCCTCACCCAGTCACTCACTGCTAGCAAGCACTGGGAAAGCACCGAGACTGCAGGACCTGGGTTCATTGAAAAAGGGAGGTAAAGCTGAGTATCATCAGCATACTGGTGGCAACACACACCAAACCATCTCACGACCTCACACAGGTGTTGCATATAGATGTTAAATAAAAATAGAGACAGAATCAAACCTTGTGGTATGCCACAAACAAGATCCCAGGGGCCAGATGTTTCTTCCCTCAACACCACCTGTTGACTTCTCCCTGAGAGGAATGAGCAGAGTCATTCTAAGATAGTCCCATCTCCCCCCGGGTCAGCAACCATCTCAAAAGTAACCCATGGTCCACCATATCAAACACTGCCTTGAGATCTAATAGGACTAGAATTGTTGAATATCCTAAATCCATCTCTCAGTGGAAGTCATCTAATAAGGCTACCAATGCATTCTTGGTGCCATATCATGGATGAAAACTTGATTGAAAAGGTCAAAAAACCCGATGCTATCCAGATGGTCCTGGAGCTGTTGGGCCACCACCCATTCAATAACCTTCCTAAAAAGGGAAGGTTAGAGACAGGTTGGTAGCTGGTGAGGGAATCCACGTCCAATTATGTTTTTTTGATCAGGGGCCGCACCACCGCCTGCTTGATGTAGTCTGGCACCCTGCACTCCCGAAGGGAGGAAATGATCACTTCCGCCAGCACCGATCTCAACGTCTCCCTAGAGGCTTTCACCAGTGACGGGCAGAGATCTAGTTCACAAAAGGTAGCCCTAACAGACCCCAGAACCTCATCAACATTGGCCGGTTTCATTCCTTGAAACTGATCGCACAAAAATGGACCAGACAGGGTATCCATAATCCTTTGTTCTCCTTCTTATGTATCAATCCTGGGCCCCAAATCATGCTGGATTCAAGCAATCTTATCTGTGAAGTGGTTTACAAACTCCTCACAGCAGACTTGGTAAACCTCCTCCTCCAGGCGGAGGGAGGCCGGAATGACCAGCCCCCTCACCACCCAAAAAAGCTCCGCTGGATGCAACTTCGCAGTGTCTATGAGGGCAGGAAAGAAGTCCTTCTTTGCCATCCTCACGGCCACAGCATAGGACCGCAAATGGGTTATGAATAGGGCTGATGCGAAATCAGCTGTTACCGCTTCGCGATTCCATTCCTAAACCTCGGCATCCCAGGTTGCGCCTCGCATAATTTCGCACGATACTCCGCGATTCTGCATTATTTTCGCTACAAGAATTCGCGGATGTGAAATGAGTGTGTTTCGCCGCTTCCTTCATTGTTACCGTTGCCGTATACAATAAGCGGTCTTTTCCCGCATTTCGCAAATTTAATATATGAGCCACAGGCATGAGCACTTATCGCGGTTCCGCGAAGGGAGTATGA
>QEPC01003140.1:206339-218860 GCA_003113815.1 Sphenodon punctatus | reverse complement strand
ATGTGCGGAATAGGGGTTTCCGTCGGTAAAAGCTGCCACGGCGGTATGCCGCTGCAGCCCTAGTTATGAAGTCAAATGAAAACAAAGTTAAATACCAATGAAAGCACAGTTGAAATTTTGCTTTCATTTGTCTCCAAAACAGTCTTTAACAGCTTGCCTGCTATGAGGCTGAAACTGACAGCAAAGCATTTAAGCAGCAGGTGGCAACTCTGTGAGGAAAGCAAAAGGAAGGGGGAGAGAAGGCAGGAGACATGGAAGACTGACACCACTGCTGGCCAGTTGAAATTGGAAACACATCAGAGAGCACAGTGACAAAGGGCGTTTTTAAATGAGGAAGGGTGGGTGAGGGTGGTCCGTGGCCGCCGAGTGGCACCACAGCGGAGCAACCACTCAGATGGGGTGTCTTTAGATATAACGCTGTTCAGTATTCTGTAACACAGTGTCCTACCATTACAGTGTTTAGACAAAGCAACAACACAGTGTTCACCCCAAACACTAATTAAATTGTTAAGACCTGGCAACATTCACTTCCAGTGTTTGGGGTGAACACTTTGTTGACGCTATGTCTAAACACTGTTACAGAACACTGAACAGCGTTATGTCGAAAGACACCCATGGAGTCCATGGTGAGCAATTCAACTTGGTGTCTCCCAGATTGTCTATCATAACAGCTACCTCACAGTCCCCCTGCCATGGACTATGGGTGAGGGGGAAGCACACTGGACCGGTCTTTGAAATTGATATGTCCCAACGTGACCTCTGGGGAACCCATGCTTGCCCAGAATCGGTGCTATTTCCTGTGACTTTCAAAGGCCATGTCCCCTGCTCACAGTGCCTATGAGCAGATGGCCAGTCTTCTGGCATGGCTGGCTGCCACTGTTCATACAGACAGGGGATGCGTGGCCACCGGTGCGGTTGCCATGCAATTTTTTGGCTTGCCCTGAATGGAGCACTCCAGATTTCTCAGCAATTCTCTGTGAGTGACCATGAGTGGGTGCTGTGTGGCTCATGGGAGAGTGCATTCCCCCACTCCACCTTCAAACCAATGATTGCATGAGTAGCTCCTGGGTGGCCATGTGTGGTAACATCTTATTAATTAATTATTAATTATTAATTATTATACGCATTTATATATCACCAGCAATGTACCTGGTGCTTACAAAGACTAAGACAGACACGGTCCCTGCCCGAGAGCTTACAATCTAAAGACAGGGGGAGGGGAGACAGAGAAGGGGAAAACAGAGGGAGAGACAAGGGATGCAACATTCACGAGGATGCAAGAGCTCAGGTACGCATTCTTGGCTTGGTTACAGTAAATTGGGAGTTTGCAGAAAACAGGTAGGGGATAATCCTGGGTGGGGATGCTTAGCAAGAGTTCTGAAGTGCGGAGCAGAAGAGGTGGGTTTTGAGGAGGGACTGGAAGGCGTGGAGGGTGGGGGCAAGGCGGATGAGGGTAGGAAGGGAGTTCCAGGCATGACATTTTAACAGTTTGCTGCCACAGTTTGGGGGTGGGGAGTGTCAGAGAGCCAAACTAAAACTGCTATTTAAACAAATGCGAGACATGAAAATGATGCCCATTGAAAGTCATGGAAAATGAACGTAATAACAAAAACAAAGTCAAAATGAAAATGTAAACTAATACATAAGTAGAAATGGAAAACAAAAACTAACATAGCCATGAAAACGAAACCAGTCCCTTCTGCACACACCTAGCAGATACACGAACCTCCATACAACCTAGCACTGATACCCACTAGAGAAAGCCACAGTGCCTGACTCTCTATGCACAACCTTTACAGAAGGTGAGTCCTGAGCAATTTTATGGCATGGGTCTCAGAACACATGGAGCTGGTGTGGTCTGCTGGTAGTTATTGCATGGGGTCCTTAAAATTGGAGATCAGGGCTTACTGTCTGGACTAGATGAGAGGCCTTTGACAATTCATTCTTACAAATGGATAAGTGGAGCTCTGGTTCCACACTTGATGCACGGAACCTCAGAAGACAGATAGGGTGTGGCTTCTTATATCCCTATCAACCTGCTGAGTAGAGGAATGGAATTTTCAGTGACAAATGACATTCCTCTGTCAGCCACATGCACTACCAGAAGCCCAAAAGGTTTTAACATCACCACAAAACTCACCAATTACAAAATGGCCTTTTGATCTAGCTAAAAGGCCACATTAAATCCAGTCTTTTCAGCTCTGTATAGTTACACTAGTGGAATGGGAACTGAAAAAAACATAAATGAGAAGAAAGCTATGTTGCTTGTCAAGAAATAAAAGAGAGAGAACTTTTGTAGCACCCCTCACTGAACAATAGAGGAAGGAGGAAGAGATTCTAATCCTGGACGATTGCTTTGCTGTGTTTCCTAGGTGATTCGATAGTGCAAAACCCTGGGAAAAGGCACATTTTAGTAATGAGTACATAAGGGATGTGGAGAAACTGAAAACCTGCTGAGATCACAAACTGAGGATATTGGGGATGCTAAGAACCAGGAGGAAGGTGAAAGAAGAGATCATGTGTTTGACTGTTGAAGAATGCATTTAACATAAACATCTCATTCATAACAACACATATTTAGTTTGGAATCATAAAGATTCTAGGCTCCAGACTAAGACTTTACAGTACAGGCAATGGAGTTGTGGTGCACCCTATCTGCACGGCAAGTCCCAGCTTGGAGTTTGAAATGTGGGGAGGTGGCTGCCTCTGTTCCCTACCAACACCAAAAGCTGGGAATTGCAGTGTGGTGAGGTGGAAGAACAAGGGGGTGGGTGGTGTGGTAAGATGGAGCAGAGAAGCGGTGTGGTAGGGGCATTTTGTCCAGGCCACTTTATTATACAGGGTATTAAGCTCAAATCCTATCTAAAAGACAGGCTTTTAGTGTTCTAAACAGGGATTTTCAGAGTGAGCTGGAGTTCCTCAGCTGCACCTGCTCTAGGACTCTGGCCCAGATTGCCTGGTTCCCTGAAGCTCAAAGTGCTTGAGTAGCTGATGGGGATGCTAGAGCTTGGTGTGTGTGTGTGTGAGTGTGTGTGTGTGTGAGAGAGAGAGAGAGAGAGAGAGAGAGAAGAGCTACTTACAATACTGAGCTTTGTTATCTTATACTGGGCTTAGGGTTACCACATATGCCATTTTTAAAGGAACACTTATGAAAAATGCACGTTGCAGGGCCTGCATGCCACAGTCAGGAGGAACAATGGGTGGAACCCAGAATAAAAGAGCTGGACAATACACGTTAGCTGAAGAACTCTGAGTATGATGCTAGATTTGGGGGGAACTGAGATGCAGACCCCATCCAGAGAGTGAATCAAGGTGAACACATCACAGGGGTTATAGAGCACTAGGAGGTGTCTGACTGTAGAAGCACTGGGTCTTACGTTGAGGGATCTGTAATGGGAAAAGGGGGAGAAGAAGCAAAGTTTGGGGAACAGCCTTTCTACTTGTGTTGTCTGAAATAGCAGAACATATGGGTGAAGTTTGGAGATTGGGGGACACAATGTGAAGAAAGAAGAGCAGTTGTTTGACATTTATAAATGCTTCCCCTGTTAAAATGAGTAAAGGTTTCACCAAAATATTATTGTAAGTGCTTACACCCATGCTTCTCAACCCCTCAGCTCTGAAATGAAGGGCAGTAACTTTCAAAATGCAGGACAATGTGGGATAACATTAGGATATTATATATATATATGCCAAAATTCAAAACACTCTGTTGCTTAACTAAGAGGCCAGGATGAAATAAAGCAATCTTAAGAAGTTAAAGGACTTGCATATCCATACAATAACCTCTCTGATAAACCTGACAAACCCTTGTTGTGCTAGTCTTTATGGGTGACAATAGATTTGTGGCCACCCTGACCTGTCCCCCACACAGGGGTTTGTGGAAGATGGCAGCCGCCATCCTCAGCGGGGGAACAGCTGAGAGACCCCTCTCCCCTAGCATGCCCCTAGCACTCCACCACCACCACCATGATGGACAGCTATGGTGGCCGGCCATGGCGGCCACTGGTCGTCAGTGGGGATGAGGCTGAAAATTGATACACTGCCCACTATGGCCCACATTGGCCTGCCTGGGTGGCCTTTAGCCCATGCTATGTAACCGGGATCATCTGGGGGACTAGTTCCATGCCAGCCACCTACCCAGACCAGGGCAGTAGTAGGCCCAAATCTGGTGGCCCCGAAACAGATATCTGGGTGAGTCTTTGGCTCAAGCAGGCCAGCATCATGTGTATCTTCACTAGGGATGAAATTCAATATTCAGAATTACTCGGTTGTTGTCGAGTTTTCTGGTATATGACTCAGTTTTACCAAGTACCGTGTAACCAATGAATTGGCCAGGTACTTGGTACAATCCTCGGTACTTGGTAAATCCTCTATTTAGCAAAGGGCTAAATGAGAACATGACGGGGGCACGGGGAACAGGGAACAAGCAGGAAGGGGAGCCAGGGGCATATACACTCTTATAGAGGCTTTCCCTACCCCTGTATAAGGGGACTCGGTACTTGGTACTCGAAAAAATACTCAGTCCGAGTACTGAGTATTTGGTCGTGTTACCAAGGCCTGGCCAAACATTCATGCGCAATCCTCAGAAACTCAGAAATAATCACAAATTATTGTTTTTTTAACTGTTCGGTCCAGTCCTAACCATGATCTTCTGTCCAAGATCTACCGCAGTCCTTTCCTTAAATGCTCAGCTTCCAAACCCCTATGAACATGAACTTTACAGTTTACTCAGCCCTCTTTTTGAAAATAAAGGTTTTACCCTATTCTAGCCACTTGTCTTCTTGTTTGGATTCTGTCTGACATATGAGATGTTGTGTAGATTTTCTCATGGTCAAGTGTTAGGCAATAGTCTACCAGAGAGGCCGCTCTGATATTATTATTATTATTATTTTTTGGTGGGGTCGATCTCAAGCCCTGTGGATCCTGAATGTAGCTGTGCGCACACAAACCTCAAGCAAAGTGAGTGGACCTTCATTGCAGGCACATTATGCCTCGTGGAAACTGCATACATGCACACACACATGTGAGATCTGTGGGCTTGGGATCTGCCCCACTGCTTTTTAAAGGATTCTTAATTAAATAAATCATATCATCAACCCTATATTAAGACTAAGTTTGAAGCTTTGACCTGTTGATTTTTTAAAAGAGAAATTATTAGAATTAGAGCTCACGGTGATGCTCCCAAAAAGAGGGGTTTGACTGCAAGGAATAGGAACAATTAAGGAGTCACAAAGGACAATAGAGAGTCCCTTAACTACAGAATGGGAGGGCTGCTCTAAGGTTGCCTGCGAGAAACTGGATACTTTGCTGAATAAACTATCCCATGATCAAGAGATTCTAGAACAGCTGTTATTCTTCACACAAAATTTGGCTCTAACTTGTTAAAACTAGGACTGAAATTTTGTTTTAAAATTTTTGTTTCGCTGGGAATCCAGTTCTCAGTTCATTCTGGAAATTAAGAATTAACAGAGAATGGGCAGTGTCTCAGCTTAATTCTCGATGAAAATGAAAAAAAAAATAATACCACTGTCCATGCACATAATGGCTACCAGGCTGTTCTTTGCATGTGCAGACATTTTCCAAAATGATAGCAAAAGTGTCACCACCATTTTGGAAAAGGGCAGCTGCTCTGCATACGTATGATGCCATTTGTGCATGCACAGACTGGAAAAGGGTTGCACATGTACAGTGATTTTTTTCTTAAACTGAGAAATACCAAGAATTCATCAAAATATTGGTCCCAGTTCTTGGATTCTTGGTATTTCTTGTGAGAATCTAAAATGTTTCTCTTTTCAGCCCTAGTTAAAACTCATGTTTGAATGAATCCCTAAATATATTCATTAGCTACCTGTATACCCATGTCCAGTTCATGAAATAATGTTCAATTTTATTCCAACTTGATAATTAAAAATAAAGAAATATCTTGCTGTCAACATGAGTAAAACAGAAGCTTTCTCCTCATTTGAAGTGAGATGGGGTTTCATCAGCTTTCAATGATTTTAACAGCAGTGAGGCAGTTGCTATTGGTAGACAATAGGATTCTAAAAGCAGTATGTTCTTTAATTCAAGATTATCTGGTTCACAAATTTTTAAGGGTCAATTGAAAGCTTTCGCTTGTGAACGTACCATTTCACTTTAAGCTCAATTAGCCCTGGCTGACTAAAGATCAATAGTCTCTGGAGAAAGCAAAAACTAATTTTAGCTTCAAAGCTCAAGTTTATAAAGAAATATGGTTGCATTACTGGGTGAAAACAGACATGACGCTAACCACCCTTTAACCACCCTCGGTGGTCATTTATGCATGTTTCAGGGCTGCATAGGGCACCAATACAGCCCTGCAACATGCATAAATAACCACCAAGGGTGGTTAAAGGGTGGTTAGCGTCATGTCTGTTTTCAACCACTGTTAGCTGTAAGAAAAGCCCAATGGTTCACCATTCATTTTAGTGTTCCATTTAAAGCTGTCCTCCTTGATTTTAAAACATTCTACATTCATTCTCCAGCTGTCTTATTCAGCTTTGATTGACTCTATCCTCCTTGCTGGCACTAGAGTTGTTTACGTTTGTGTATTTTATGGAAACTTTCTATTAGCCATGCAAGATCCTTGTATCAAAGTTTAGTGTCCATGTGACTAGAGTAGAACCAAGGTCTTTCTTGCTTTCAAACAGGGGTAGCTGTCATTCAGCTAGTCTGAAAGTGGTAATCTATGGAACAGTATAGTTCAACATCCCCGCTGGGTCCTAACTTGCTCTAATAGGGGTGTGCAATCCATTATTGTTTCTTCAGTAACTAAAACAAATGGAGCCATTCATTTAGTTACTACAAATACAAACATGGATGAATATGCAAACAATTGTCATTTGATTTCATGTTTTTTTTTGTTTTAAAAATAAAAAAATAAAATGTAAAAAATCACTGTACATACGCCAAATGACTGCTGGGGCCCTTCTGCGCACATGCACCCTTTTCCGAAGCAATGCCAAGGCTGCCAGCACCATTTTGGAAAAGGGTATGCATGTGCAGAATAGTTCAAGTGACCACTTGGTGCATGTGCAGTGATTTATTTCATATTATAATTTATTTATTTATTTAAAAAAAATTAAAAATCACTGGGTATGTGCAAAATGGCTGGCAAACCATTCTATGCATGTACACCCTTTTCCTAAATGGCACAAGCATCATCAGTGCCACCTTGGAAAAGGGAAGCCACTGTGCACATGCACAGACCAGCTGCCAGTTTCCAAACTGAAGGCAGTGCTTCCAGAACCAGTTTGGAAAATGGCTGTGCATACACAGAATCACCCAGTGGCCATTTTATGCATGCACAGTGATTTGTATATTTTTAATTAATTTTTAACAAAAACTGAAATACAAAACACAAACTGTAGGGTCGTTTATGAAACCCCCTGAAAACTAAGGTTTTTTTGTAAATGAAAATTGAAACAAAAACCATAGGGGGTGCCCTCTGCACACACCTATGCTCTTATTTCTAACTGGTCTGCAGAATTCTGAATCCTGATTAACTATAGTTTCTCATATTCGCTTCCTGGATGAGAGCCTGTCTTCAGTTCTCATTTGTCAATGTGTTACCACCTCACCTCTGCCTTACCCTAAATCATATATTCTGACTTCCTCTCCTATATACACTTAAGCCCTTACCTACCTTCTGTCTCCTGTCATCTGACCCACACTTGAGACCCTGAAACAGATCCTGCCGTCCCAAACTGATATGTCTAGAGATGGATGTCTGAGACAAAGAACAAGATGGAATGCTGACATTTGTCTTTCTTTGACAGTACTTACGATCTGAGTAGAAATGAAATAGAAGGTTAATTTGCTACAGGTGGGTAATACCCAAATTATATATATATATATATATATATATATATTCCCAGGCATTGTTTCACTTTATCTCATGTGTTTCTGAATGTTTCTGACCATTTTCCTTCCACAGTATATGGCAGAAATACAAAATTCATGACAAAAAATCAGATACAGATTAGAACCTGATGTTTATTTTATTTATTTATTTATTTATTTATGTAATGATTTATACTCCACCCCATCTAGCCTCATGGCAGCTCGGGGTGACTTACAGAAGTTAAAACCAATAAAATATATATTAAAATATATTAAAATATATGTTTCTGAGTTAAGCTGAATACCATAATTCTGAAAGGTTTACCAGTTCTTGCAAGTACTCATTTCAGATGTAGGACTGAGATGTTCTCCTATTTTGATGCTGGATTTGGAACAACCTTCATACATCTCTTTACCTCATCAACTCTCCAATAATTTTCTTGTCCCATGGAAAAAAAACAACCCTAGTCTTCTGTACTTTTCTTCCAAAGCTAGGTTTATGTTTTTCTATTTAACTTTCAACCACAAAGATGAAAATTATACACCTTTCTCCTTTTCCTTTGCTTGGAGTAATTTGTGTCCTCCTTCTCACAGTCTTTGGCTGAGTGTAAGAATAAGGCCATATTCTATGATGGAATCTGAAGTGGGAGCAACTTACAGGCTCTTTTCCCCTGCTGTTTTTTCCTCTTTTCCAGGAAAAGAATGGAACAAAAGGGAAGGCCAGATTGCACAATAACATGTGTAGTTATTACAGAGCGCAGTAGCTCCAAATCCTTTGGATAGCTTGTGGTTTTTACACCTATACAACCTTTCTGTCATTTTTACTGGCTAGATGATTTCTAGTTTACACTGTCAGTGCATAAGTGAAATTTGAGAAGGGTTTTGAAAAGAAGATAAGTAGAGTAGTTCGAGTTTAAAGGGCATTCTTAAAGGGGGTTAATCATCAACCCCTTTTAACACTAAAGATGTGGAAAATTTCCCTTTTCTAAAGATAATCTCCTTATTTAGTTTGCAGTACTGACCTTTTGAAGACAAGTAGGAAGATTAATTTAAATCTTCCCATTGCTCTGCCTATTTCTACGCTTCTCTAGAGATTTTTTAATATATCAAAATAGTAACTTTTAGTCTTCCATGGCTTCCTTAGTGGACTCAGTCCCTGGCTTCAGGTCAAGAGCATTTCATTTTGGGGGTCATCTACAGCTTTCATGGTTTGTCTTAAAGAAAATACAAAAATTGTATCAATTCTTCAAATGAATTTCAAGTAGGCAGACTTTCAAATATACAGAATGATGCTTCAAATCATTGGGGCCAATCCCATGCCCTGTGGATCCCATGCGCAGTGACATGTGCAGCCACACACAAACCATGCAGATCTCCATTGCAGGCACATTGTGCCACAGAGAAACCACAAACATCCATGCATGCTCATGATCTGTGGAGCATGGGGTCTATCCCATTGACCAAAATGAAAGAAGAATGTATTTATTTTTATTTATTTACTCACCCCCTTCAGAAAACAGACTGCCATGTTCTGCATCTCTGAACAACCTTATAGGGCAGCCTAAGTAGAGCACATTAGAGTAGTCTACCCTCAAGATTACAAGAGTATGGATGATGGTTACCAGGTCCAAATCTGACAGAAAATGTTTCAGCATCCTCATCAGATGAAGTTGGTAAAAAGTGCTCCTGGAAACTGGCACAACCTGATGATCCAGGAGCACCACAAAACTATGAAGCTGAGTGACCAGAGGAGGCTGGACCCCCTCAATAACGAGTGTCCCTATTTCTTAGGTCACAGAGCCAGCGAACCATCATCACTTCAGTCTTGCCTGGATTCAGCTTCAAACAGATTGCCTGCATCCAGTCCCCAATGGCTGCCAAGTACTGTGAAAGCACCAAGACTTCAGGACCTGGATTGAATTAAAAAGAGAGAGAGCGAGAGAGAGCTGACCTGGATTGAATTAAAAAGAGAGAGAGCGAGAGAGAGCTGGCTGTGATCAACATACTGATGGCACAGAAGCCAAAATCTACTCACAATCTTGCTTATTAGCCTCAAATACACATTGTACAGGATGGGAGATAGAATGGACACCTGCAAGACCCAAAGAATGTCCTATGGAGTTAGTTATCATTTCTGTGGTAGAATAGGAAATAATACTGCGAGCCTGAATGCTTGCATATTTTTTTGTTCTTCTAAGCCAGTATGTTTAAAAAATAGAAGTATTTTAAAATCCTTTAAGCATCCTAAGTTGATGTGTATACGCTGTATATTGCCATTTCACTTTCCCTCTCCCACCCCTTACTCCCACACAGTAGCAGTCAACTCGGCAGTATTTTCCTCATTTTTCTATTGACTGGCACTTGGAAACACCCACTTCATTCCTTCATGGCTTCACTCACTGAATCGTTTTCAATTGTGTGGAGGCAAAGTCTAGTGCACAGATGAAAATTCCTATCTAGCAAGTGTATGACTGCTTTTCAGAGTTTGGGGGTGGTGGTTATTTTTTAAAAAAAATCCATTCCCAAGGTTCTGTCAGATTCAAGCTAAGTGCTTTCAAAGAAAACTCTGCTTCTGCTTCTAATAAGATTCCAATCTACACCATAGTTTCAACATTCTTTGAGTGATAATTTTCTTTCAGAATATAAACTGCTAAGAAGAAGTAATGGGTATTTTCATTATTTGATATTACATTTAACAGTAGTTACCCAGGTTGTAATGTGCATATTATACCTCTTATGTAGCATCAGTAAATAGAAAATCTCTTGTAGCTCATAGAATCTGAGAGAGCAGAGGGTATTTTCAGACATTACGATTCCACGCTCAACCACGGTGAATACCCACATGGTGAGCAAGGGACCGTAACGTTTGCTGGCCCAACCGGTGATTCCCACCAGATAGTCACCCCCGTGAATCACGAACGGGAATCTCATTGACCACACAAACAGTCCTCCTGCCCGAACCATGGCCGTTTGCATGGTCAATGAGATTCCCACCCGTGATCAATGGGATCGTCATGTCTGTCCCCTGACCACGGCTCGGAATCAGCGGCCCTGCCTGCCACTGATTCCAGGCCATGGTCAATGCCCCGGGGGTGGGCGGGCACTGTGGCTGCATTGGCCGTGATGCCCGCCTGTCTCCCAGGGGGCAGCCGGCCTAGGGAGCATGGGGGGGTGGAGCTGTGTGGCTGCACATTGGCCGCGCAGCTCTGCACCCTCCTCCAATTCCCCGCTGGGATTAGTCAACATGTCTATTGGCTGTGCCATTTTGATCCCGGCGGGGGATCAATTGTTGATTCTGTGATGGGACCCCCTGCACTCCCTGGCCGCCCGCCCTCCCTGAGACAGGCATCCGCAGCAGCCTATCAGTGAGACAGGCATCCGCAGCAGCCTACAGACCCAGGCCCAGTCGCCAGTCACCTACACCAGGAATGAGATGCCCAGCTCCTCTGGCACATGCCCCTGACACTCTCCCAGCCCTGCATCGGGGGGGCCCGCACACGCCCCTAATGACTTCGATAAAGTGGAGGTGGAGGAGGAGACAGTAACCTTGACCCTCGCGCCCTGCAGACCAGGAGACCAGGCGGACAACAGCCCCAGGGACTGTCCAATGTCGGATGGGACAGACACCGAGGGAGCAGGTAAGGGCAGTGGATAGTAATCACTCAGAGCACCTAGACAGGAGGGGGCAAGGAGAGATTGCTCCGCATCATTGTGACTGATTCCTACCTCTCTCCACAGAGTCACAATGAGCACGGGAGGGCAGAGGCCGGGGGCCGCCCGTACCACCAGCCCAACGAATGTGGGAACACCAGGTGCGGGCACGCAGGCGTAGGGAAGATCTCACGCAGGAGCTCATCAGTACCAGCACCAGTGGGTGAGGGAGGGGTACGGGGGGAGTTGGTGGTGGGGTGGGCAGTAGGCAGTTCAGGGGGTGGGGGAGGGGTACAGGGGGGATTCAGGGGGTTGGGGCTGTTGGGTATACTGTCACACTGGTGTTTGGGGTTTGTATGTGGTTATGCGGGAGCACAATAATAAATATTGAACACAACTGTTTAGTGTCAGTTGCTTTATTCAATGCAGGAAAGGTGCCACAGCATCAGCTGTGTGGCTGCATGCACTGTGCTGTCAACGGGATGAGGGTTCACAGTGAAGAGGGCAACAAGGACAGGACAGGCGCTTTGAGTGACGTGCCAGCGATGACCTGAGGCGCATCGCAAAGCCGTACTCATGGGGGCTCGGCACCACCTGGGAAGGTGGTGTATATTCCTCGTTCTGTGGGTCTCCATGTGCGTGCCTTTGATGGCATTCCTATCTCATCTGGCATGTGTGTATGCGTGGGGCTGTCCGGCCTTGGATGCCGGCAGCTGTGCGCTGTCTACTGCCTTCGCCTCACTTCACAGCGGGCCCATTGTTATTATTATTATTATTATTATTAACAAACATTTATATTATTAACAAACATTTATATAGTGCCAGCAGTGTACCTGGCACTTTACAAAGTAATACAATAGACACGGTCCCTGCCCCTAGGGCTTACAATCTGAGAGACAGGAGCTGGGGGAGAGACTTAGGAAGGGGAACAGAGGGAGAGACAAGGGGTCTAACATTCATGAAGATGCGAGGTCTCAAGTGCACGTACTTGGCTTGGTTACGATGAGAAT
>QEPC01003140.1:164064-206077 GCA_003113815.1 Sphenodon punctatus | reverse complement strand
AAGTGCAGAGAGGTAGGGGGGAGCGAGGTTGTGAAGAGCTTTATAGGTGAAGACTAGGAGCTTGTGCAGGATTCGTTCAGGAAGGGGAAGCCAGTGAAGCAAAGAGAGGAGGGGCTGCACATGGTCGAAGCGACTGGTGAGGTAGATGACACTGGCAGCAGAGTTGTTCCCTGGATGCCGTTATCGGTTGGCCTCTGACTGTGCAGCCCCCCTGCCCCACATCCCATGTTGTCCCTACAGCGGCTGCGTCTCAGACCCTGATCCATGGCCGCAGCATCTCAGCCAGGGGTCCCGCTCGGCATCTCCGGAGGCTCTGTCTGGGACTGGACCGCCCGTGAGAGCATGACCCTTTGTGATCTGTGGCATTCACCCATCATTCAGCGCTGCCTTCGCTCCTTGCCCACCCATTCAGATGCCTATTGTTGCTTCAGTTTTAGAATGCTTTGCTTCTGCTAAGTTTCGACTGGTGATGAATGCCGCGTGCATTGTGAGGAGCTGGGGCTCATCCTCTTTCTTGAGGGATGCCTACCATCCACTCGGGGGGGTCTTGCAGCTTGGAGTCCCGATGAGACAGCCTCCGCCCTGTGCGTGTGTGCCTTCCCGGGATATGCGACCTGCCTAGATGAGGGTGGCCCAGCCATGTCCGTGTCTTACTTTATCAGCGTGCAGGGTGGTCCCACGGGTCTGCCTACTACCATCTGTTGGAGCTGTCTCAGCTGCCCTGGCCTCCAGCTGCTGATTATGGCATGCTTCCCCCTTGTGGGCCGGAGCTGTCGGCCCTGTCGGAGGTTTTCAGCCGCTCTGATGTGCAACTCGGAATGAGCTGTGTGAATACCTTCGAGTCCTTCTACCTGATCTGCTTCCACATGGCCGCCCGGGGCTACTGCCGGGGTCTGTGGCAATGGCTTCGCTATGTGCATGTGCTGACTTTACAGCCACCAGCATCTGATGGTAGCCCCGGAAGCAGTGTCTAGGGAGCAACAGCCACTTCTGGCTACTGTGTGCCTCCTCTGAGCTTTCCTGCTGCATGGGGCCTGTGTGTTCTGGTCACTGCCTTCTGTCACCTTGTGGACTACTGGACCCCCTGTGACCCGGCTCCACACACCTATTCCCCTATCACCGTGTCTATGCATCCTCCACACCGGGACCCTTCGCGTGGCATCCTGTGGACTTGTCGCTGGAAGCCCCACATCTTCGAGAGCTGTCTCCCCCTCCCTTGTGCCCAGCACTTCTGCACCTGGACCTGTTTGCCCTCCTTTGTATTTGACTTTGTTTGCCCTCCGGAAGCCATGTTTGCGTTTACGTGACCCCGTTGCATTGTGGGGCTCTCACTGTGGGTCTCGCCACCACGTCACTTCTGTTGGGTTCCCCGGGCCGTGGTCTCTCCGGGTCACCCCGGGCGGTGGTGCCGCCCCTGTCATGTCTGTTGAGGATGCGTGGCTCACCACGGCCCGTGTTGACTCAATTGATACTGGGGTGGGATTCACTGTGGTGAATCTCACCACTTCACATCTGAAATCACACACACACCCACACACAAGTCCTGTACCCCTGGGGCACTGTCTGCAAGTTGATACCCTGCCAGACTTTGGGGGTGCTAGTGTCCATGCCAATACCTGCTGCATTTGCTCCTCCTCCACCCGTCTGCTTTGAACTGCCCACTGCCCCTGCTCCACCTGCCAGTGCACCTCCCTCTCACACAAGTCTTGCCCTCCTGGCCTGCTCTCTGTAAGCTGATACCCTGCCAGACTTTGGGAGTGCCAATGCCAATGCCTACTCTGCTCCTCCGTCGCCTGCCACCAGTAACAGCTCCTGCCAGTGCATGTCTCTCTCACATATACAAGTCCTACACCACCACCACCCCAGGTGCTCTCTGCAAGTTGATACCATGTCATAGTTGGGGGGTGCAAATGCCAACATTGGTTACTACTATCAGCAATTCTTTTTGCCTTGCCCATGGTGCCATCCGTAGATGACTCATAACTGTTGATAGTTGGGGAGTGGGGGACACAGGAGTGAGGCCCGTGCAGAAGCCTGGGACCATATGGTTCTATAGGGCTTCTGAAAATAGGCCAATTTGTCTATGTGTACAGGTCATGGAGGTGTGACCCATCACCTGCTAACCATTCTCAACTACTGGTAGTCAGGGATTTAAGCCTAACTATTAGGTGTTCATGGGTCTGTCCTCTAAGAATTTATCCAATTTCCATTTGAAGCTAGTTATGCTGCTGGCTTTCACTACCTCCTCTGGCAACAGGTTGCACTGTTGTATTGTATGTGAGGAAAAGTACTTCCTTTTGTTTGTTTCAAATCTGCTGCCATTTAACTTCAGAATGTGTCCCCTTGTTCTCTTATTGGGACAAAGGGCAAACAACTGTTCCCTATTTACTGTCTCCATGCAACTCATTATTTTATAAACTTCTATCATATCCCCCTTAATTGCCTCCTCTCATAGAATCAGAGTTGGAAGTGACCTCAGAGGTCATTTAGTCCAAACCCCTGCTCAGTGCAGGAAATCTTCAGCTCCAGCATCCCCTGCAGATTGCTGTCCAGTCTCTGTTTGAAAACCTCCAGCAAAGAAGAGCACACCACCTCCCTAAGTAATTTGTTCCACTTTCTAACAGCTCTTACTCTTGTTTAACCAAAATCTGCTTTCTTGTAGTTTGAACCCTTTATTTCTAGTCTTGCCTTCGGGGCAACACAGAACAAATCTTTACCATCCTCTCTGTGGCAGCTGTTCAGGTAACGGAAGATTATTATTATTATTATTATTATTATTATTATTTATTTTGACAATCTATATGCCACCCCCTCCTGCCTCAGGCATCTCGGAGTGACTCACAATATATTAAAAAATTTCAAATCATTAAAACATTAAAATAAACCATAATAATTTCAATTAAATAACTGTTAACCCCCACCCCCCTACCCTAACCAACCCCACCCACCCCATCTCCCTTTGGGAAAGGCCTGGCAGAATATCCAGGTCTTACATTGACTGCAGAAAGAAGGGAGGTCGGCAGCCAAAGGGATCTCCAATGGGAGGGAGTTCCACAGCAGCGGTGAAGTCATTGAAAATGCCCTCCTCATAGACACCCAGGAAACCTGGGGAACCCTGAGGAAGGCAACCCCAGTCGACCGCAGGGGCCACTCCAGGACCCAAAGGATGAGGCAGTCCTGCAGATAGGTGGGACCCGTTTAAGGCTTTAAAGGTCAGCACCAACACCTTGAATTGTGCATGGAAACCTACCAGCAGCCAGTGCAGAGAGTGAAGCACCAGTGTTATATGCTCACGTCGGCCCGTCCCTGTTAAGAAACAGGCCGCTGCATTCTGCACCAGCTGCAGATTCTGAACCAATACCAAGGGTAACCCCACATAGAGCATGTTGCAGTAATCCAGTCTCGAGGTAATAAAAGCGTGGATGACTTTTGGCCAGATCTGAGTCTGAGACATACGGCCTAAGCCTACACACCAGATGTAACTGGTGAAATGCTCCTTTCACCACAGTCATCACCTGAGCTTCCAGGTGGAGCTGTGGGTCCAGGAGCACCCCCAGACTCCAGATCTGAGAAACCAGTGGGGGTGCAGACCCCATCAATAATGGGGACCACCACCACCCCGGCCTTCCCCACAACCATCATCTCCATCTTGTCTGAATTTAGTCTCAGGCAGCTCACCCTCATCCAATCCCCCACAGCAGACGAATACTGGGTAAGCACAGAGACTGAAGGGCCTGAGTCAGAGGAAAATGAAAGATATAGCTGGGTGTCATCAGCATGTTGATGACAACTCACTCCATACTCCCTAACAACCTCTCCCAAAGGCTGCATGTACACGTTGAACAGGAGAGGGGATAGAATGGAACCCTGCGGTACTCCACACATGAGGCCCTGGGGGGAAGATGAAAACGCCCCCAGCACCATGCGCTGGGTTCTCCTGGCCAGGAATTAGCGGAACCATTTAAGAACAGTCCCGCCCATCTCTGCCTAGTCCCACAACCGAGTCACCAACAACTTATGATCAGCGGCAACGTACCTGGCACTTTACAAATTAATTGAATAGAACACGGTCCCTGCCCTAGGGCTTACAATCTGGGAGATTTAGGGGGGGGGGAGATGAAGGAAGGGGAACAGAGGGAGAGACAAGGAGTGCAACATACACGAAGATGCGAGGTCCCAGGTGCACGCGCTTGGCTTGGTTACATCATATCTCCGCTTAGTCCTCTCTTCTCAAGGCTAAACATACCCAGCTCCTTCAACTTTTACTCATAGGACTTGATTTTCAGACCCCTCACCATCTTTGTCACCCTCCTCTGAACCCGTTCCAATTTTTTAATGTCTTTCTTAAAGTGTGGTGCCCAGAACTGGACACACTACTCCAGATGAGGTCTAATCAGCACAGAATAGAGTAGAACTATTCCTCCTCTTGACTTGGAAACAATGCTTCTTTTAATACAGCCTAAAACTCGATTAACCTTTTTGCCATTTGACAGGACTCAACTAAGTCCGATTTAGTTTCAGCCCAGTTTTCCAACTTATCAAAATCATTTTGAATTTTATTTCTGTCTCCTAAAGTATTTTCTATTGCTTTCAGTTTTGCATTATCTGCAAATTTAATAAGCATCCCCTCTACTCCATCATCCAAGTCATTCATGAAGATGTTGAACAGTACTAGGCACAGGACAGAGTCCTGCGGTATCCTGCTCGTCACCTCCCTCCAGATTGATGAGGAGCCATTGATTGAGCACTCTTTGGGGTACGGTTCTTTAACCAGCTGTAAATCACCTAATAGTACTATCTATCCTGTATTTTATCAGCTTGTCAACAAGGATATCATGGGGGACTCTGTCAAATGCTCTGCTGAAATCAAGATATATTATGTTCACGGTGTTCTCATGATCCACTACTAGTAACTTGTTCAAAAAAGGAGATAGGATTAGTCTGACAAGACTTATTATTGATAAATTCATACGGGCTTCTAGTAATCACTGCCATAAATGGTGCAGGGAGGAGGAATATGATATCACCCCAAACATGGCAACTCCATCAGATTTACAGTGACCAGTTTAAGAGGATGCATTGGCTAAGATAACCCTTAGTATGCCAAAATGTCACCTCTGGCTGGGTAGGGGTCTTATAAGTCTCCACCCAGGTATTTCCTCCTTCCGAGAGGAAGAAAATGGCCTGGCAGGAAAGCCAAGGGACAGGGTTTCCCCCTTGTACCTGAGCCCTGCTCTGTAAATTCTGACTGCCTCAGTGGGGTGGGGGAAAAACTCTTCTCCAAGCAGCACAGAGGTATTTCAGTGAGATCAATGTTAAATAACAACAAAAATAATAAGCAAAATAACTTGGATACAAAAAAATCTACAGAAATGGCTATCCTGCCTCACTATCACTCCCATTAATTGATTTTTTTCCCTTTTATTTGGAGAGAATGAGGGGGCATCAAAAGAGTTGGAATGAAAGGCCTGGATTTGTGAGTCTTTTAACAACTGAATAATTGCATCATGTGCAGCAGAAGTGCAAGTAAGTTCCATTGCCAATTGGCCTTAACTCACTTCAACAATAAAAGAATAGCTCAGTCTACACACCAGATCATTCCTTGGCCTCAACTTAGGCTGCTCACGCGTGGATCAATTGTGAGAATGCTAAATGCTACGTATTATGCCGGCATCTGTTCAAATGAAACTGGACTAAAATCACAAACTCATTTCATATAAGCATCTGCTAATCCATTTGTCTGCTCCAACTTTTACTAAAGTGAATGGAAAAACCTATCATTGAGAACTTTTACTAAACAGTAAAGTTTTACTAAACAGTGGGTTTAGTACATGGCCCATTTTTCTCATGGATTTCAATGTCTGGTTTCTGCAAAGTTATACAGGGACAGGGAGAGGGTAGAGTTTAGATGCTCAATTCCCCTCCCAGAAGTTACCTAGAGGCCATTGTAAACAGTGCCGCTGTGTGATATCGGGGTCTTACAAGTTCAGGTCTCAAAACATGCAGGAGTCACCTGATGGCACTGTTTACAATAGTGCCTGGGCAACTTCCGGGAGAGAGGGTTGAACATCTAAAGCTCCCCCTCCCCCCACGTCTGAGTTTTCAGAAACTGAACTTTGAAGTCTGGGAGAAAACTGGAGCATGTAAAAACGTTCCATCATCTATACCAATCTAGATAGGGTGTGTTGTTTCCACATTGATCCCAGTTTTAAGAGATGGAGAAACAGCAAAGGAAATAAGTAGGGATGGGAAAATGCGGTTCGGATGTTTGGAGTTTGGACCAAACTCGGTCTGTTTGGACGTCCGAACCGAACTCTTGAACAACCGAGCAGTTCGGTCGTGTTTGGCTGAGTTCGGATGAGTTCAGGGCAGGAAAAACGTCTTTCCAGGGCCAAAAATTAGGTTTTGGTTTCTGTTTCGTTTCGGTTTTGATTTCACTATTTTTGAATGTTTGGCCAAGTTCAGCCAAACCGAACTTGCCTGAACCGAACCATCGAACCCAAACTCGGGTTTTGAAATGAACGACCGAACATCCAAACATCCGAACCACGTTCTGTTCACCCATCCCTAGAAATAAGTCTAGAATTTTGTAAATAATAGAGAAAATGATATGCTAGAAATTGAAGCTCTGTCCTCTGCAACTCTCTACAATGTCAAAGCTGATGACTTGGCCTGTATTGTTTTGCTGATGAAGTGTCACTATTGCCTATATAGTAGAAAAATGGCAGTCATATATTCAACTACCGCACTGGAAACAAAACATATTCCCAATTACAGTAGAGACCCAGTTATTTGGACACTCCACGTATCTGGAGATGCTGCTTTTCCCGAAATGGTGTGAAGTCTCCCGGATGACATGAAGAGGTTGCAACCGGTATGGGTAAGAGCAGAATGAAAACTGCTGATGCCAGGTCTTCTGATCTGCTCTTTCCTAATACCCAGCTTCAGTCATCTCAGCCTCTGCCTTCTTCAGGCTTATTTCAGAAACAGTAAGCCATGGGAGGGAAGAATTTAAGGCAGAAGTGGGAAAGATGAGTTCAGAGATCACAATCACCTGGAAGATTTTGATGTTCCTCACATCATCCCGATTAGCAAGCTCTGCAGTACTCTAGTTTTAATACCAGATGAATCCACTAACTTCAGTTACAACCATGTAAATGCCATACAGTTTCACAAGCAAGAAACTAATATAGCCCCACCACTGACTCATTCCCTGTATACTGCTGTAGTAGGAGCTGCTGTATTGTTAGAGCAATTGTCCTTGGAGAGAAAAGTTAAATTGAGGTCTCTTCGTACAAGTGAGCACGGAAGTTAGAAATTCTATTACTCTTTCCAAATGAGTAGATGATAGGGCTAGTGTTCTAGCCAGGATGAATTGTCTGAATAAAGCAGTGTGAACAAAATTGTGCATGAACCATTGCTGAATATGACCATAATGACTGTTGCTTTTGTATCCCAAACCATGCACTGCCATGTAGAAAATGTGTACTGTTTACGCATGAACGTTACAATTTGATTTTATGTATAAACTTCCATTGTTGTTGGTATTTCTACTATTTGAAAGAGTAGTTCTGTTCTGCTATGTTTTCAGTTATCTAGATTATAGTATTACAACTTAATATGGTGTGGTTGTTTGGTCCATTCAGTGTGGTCATGTAATAAATGATTTGACCCCAGGGAAGAAAGCACAAGATTGATAAGGTATTGTCTGAGACATTATGAATACTGAGTTTCAGCACTAGTTTTAATGTGCTGTGTCAGTCAAACCAATTTTTAAAAAATGAAAAGGGAATTGAGTCAATTCCTCTCATTTTCATAACATCCACAGAGAACCTCAAAGACTTGATACAGAATACACTTCTGTGGCCTGGACATTGTGTAGTAGTAGAGGAACTTTTCTTCTGTTGTATGCCATGCAAAATGCACCATGGCAAATGTTTCTGTGGTACTTTCCTGGTGGTTTTGAGAAAAAAGTATGAAATAATCAGTGAAACACATTTACCTTGACCGTTTAGCAAAATGGAGAAAGTAGGAGAGACAGACACAATGGTAGCCCTGAGTATGCTCTACTTCAGTATTTCTCAAACTGAAATGGGAGGTAAGATGGGGACTGGATGGCCCAACTATGGAATAATCCTGAGAAGTGGGAGGTATGAGGAAAGGTACAGCTAACATTTTCCAAATAGGATGTATGCTTGGCTACTCAAACAACATGAGGCAGGTTCTGATGAAGGCTATTTTTACATGGACAGGGGTGGGTGTACTCGTGCAGTGGGTGGGTGTCCTTTCACATGGACACCCACCTACACTCATCTTCATCCATGGGGCCTCCTCCAGTTTTCCGGATGACCCTATGGCTGGTTGTGAGATGGGTGTAGATGGATGAGCACCGGGAGCGTGTGCGCACAAACCCCCACCCCTGTGGTGTTTCTTGGGCACACACCCAGTGCACACCTATCCACCCACCACCAGCCTGTTTGCACAGATGCCCCCCCATCGCACACCTGCCGGAACACTCAGCAGTGGACGAGGCTGTCCATGTAAAAACGACCGAAGAGTGTTAAATTAAAGTGAATATTTCAATCTAATTAAATCAAAGTAACTATTCAACTTTGGTACTATTCTCCCTACAATAAAGTTACAAACAGATGTAGTTATTTCACAATATCACCCTAATTGTGCAGGCAAACAATAAGACAAAACAGATGTGAAAGTTGACTGTGTTTGCCAGGACTCACCTGCATGTTTTTTCCATCATCACTAGATGTGGTCCCACATACACCTCAGGTAGGGCGGCCAGCTGCTACAGGATGTGTCCTCCAGAGAAGCTTGGAGACACAATTTGTTCCAGTACCCGCCCACACTGGCCAATACAGGCCACTGAGAACCTGCATGTAAGTGAGGCCACGCCTAGCCCTGCTTCAAGACAGAGTCACTGGATGAGGCCACTGCATGCACCCTGACACTGAACAGCTGTTTAGCAGGGAGGGGTGAGTGCGCTCCTCCAACCCCACCCCCAAAACAGCTGTTCAGTGCAATGTGTATTTAATCAACTATTTTAAACTTGGAAACCAAGGCTTAACAATCAGGGCAATTACCTCATGTACATTAGTTGTAACATGTGAAGGAATTCATCCTGTCATCATCCTCCTTGGTGCCTTACAATTCATTCTGGGGAAAAAAAGAAGAAAAAAAATAGGCAGCATCACGGTATACCCAAAAGTTATCAAAACAATGTAGGCAGTAACTTTTAAAATGCGGAGGCTAGAAAATTTGTCCTCTTTTCCCAGCTTGTTGCTGATTCTGCTTTCAATGTCTCATTATCAACTGCCAGGACTTCTGAGTTGGATGGTGCCATATGAATCTGTGATAAAACTGGACTGAATACAGATTCACTACAGATGAAGTGAATTTGCTATGAGTTATAATACTTAATTAACAACATTTGCCAAATACAAAAATCAAAAATTTTTAATGAAAAAAATAATAACCACCTTGTATGGTAGCACTAATACATAGAAAGAGCACATTTCATTACAAAAAGCAGATAGAAAATGTTATAATTTTACTTCTTCTGATCTCTCTCTCTGAGCCCGAAAGGCAATCAAACTCAATTGATGCATTACTTTTGGAGATAGTGTGAGATAGATTTGATAAATCTATCTGTTTGTCCATCCAACCTCATCCTGAATTAATGGGGAAACTCATTTCTCTATCAAAGCAGTGCATAAGGTCCTCGATTGCATTCTGTCTGCATGGACATTGTCTGTCAATGTTAGATGTCCTCTCCCACGTCCTGATTAAAAGAGGGATGTGTGAATGTGTTTCGGATGTTGGGTGTTCAACCCGAACTCAAGCAGTTCGGACGTCCAAACCAAACGTCTGAACTGAATGCCCAGACCCCTGAACAGTTCGGCTACTTTCAGATGAGTTTGGGTGGGAAAAACAGGGCTGGCAGGCCCAGGGAGGTGGGCGGGATAGCTGAGGAGCAGACGTCCTGGTGTCAGGGGTGGAGAGGCTTGGACTAGCAGCCAGCCTGCCCAATCACCATCCCTCTTTTCATCAGACCACTGGCTTCACAATCTGCGATTGGCCATGGCCTAGGCTGCACAGAGCCAATGGGGCTTGTGGTAAGGCGAGCACAGCATGTAGCAAAAGTCATTTCCCTCCCCCCTTCCAATTCCTTTTGAGCTAGCCATTGATCCTGTTAGAAGGTGTTTTCAGAAGTCTCCTTCTCCCAGCAGTTTGTCTTCCTTATACATTGCCTTCCTCCTCCTATTTCACCCATTTCTACACATTTATTTAGATTAGAGTAGATGATTTAGATGTTATTTTTATTTTTTACCCCTCCCTGTGTTCTTTCTCCCTACCCTACATTGAATCCTTCTCTCCTCCCTGTATGTATTCTATCCCTGATTCCCTTTCCCTGTTTTTGGATTTATTTAGAGTAGCATTAGAGTGATTTAGGTTTCATTTCAGTTTTGTACCCCTCCCTGTGTTGTTTTTTGTAAGTTGTCTATGTCCCCCCCACACCAATGCCCTGTGTATATATGGAGAGAGAGAGAGAGAAACCATAGATAGATAGTTGTAGGAGTTAGCTTAGTTATAGAGATAGATAGAGATAGTGTGTAGTGATTCAGTTTTAATATTTTATAGTCTGTTTGTAGGACTAGGCCTTTGTAGATATTAGAGATTTAAATATTTAGATATGGATTTTATTATATGTCACCAACTTTCGTCTTGGCTGAACACAAGACATAAAACAAAATAAGCACCAAATAAACATCATCAACAACATAACACTTGGTCCTATATCAAGGCACAAGACACTTATGTAGGGACAAATAAACTTATCAGCAGCACATTAATATAAAAACAGTAAAGTCAAAATACCATGTATTGCAGCCAAGAGGATATTAGATAATATTCCATTTAGTTTCATAGGATTTAGAATAGTTAATAGAAATTAGAGTTAGTGTGTAGATATCTATCTATCTATCTATCTATCTATCTATCTATCTATCTATCTATTAGATTACAAATTTGAATAAATAAATTTTAAAAATATATAATCTTCGTGTGCATTTTTTGGGTGGGAGAAATGGAGAAAGGAAACAGGAGAGGCCGGTCTGCTGCCCGTAAGGTGTGCAATGGGGCACGTGGCAGATGTGACAGGGGCTGTGTCAGCGGAGTGGCAGCAGGCATCAGCAGCAGCCCTAGCCCATCACCACACCCCAAACTTCACAGGACTGATTTTGGCAGTCAGGCTTCAGAGGATCCCAGCAGTGGCACTAGGGGTGTGGTTCGGCAGCGACTCCTGCCAGTGTCCTCCACTGCCATGCAGGATACTTGAAGGCCGGCACTCCAAAAAGCTGTGGCTGTCTCTGCTGTGGCTGCAGGAGCAGGTGCAGGTGCTTCGGGGTCAGATGTTCCTCCAGAGCCACCAATGTCCCTGACCCACATTATTGAGGTGATCCCCAGCTGTCCAGGGCTGGTGGATCCCACCCCGGCTGCTAGAGGCAGAGTCTGATCCACGGGCAATGGCAGCAAGGAGAGGAGAGGAGCAGCAATAGAAGCAGTAGCAGCTACAGCTAAGGGAGGTCCAGGGAGAGTGGCAGAAGCAAGTTGGACAGTCGATCAGCCTCAGAGTTCCAGTACTCCCCTTCGCGGGACATCACTCTGTTTCAGGACAACAAGGCAGACATTAGTCCTGCGGAGGAGATGTCTGGTGCTGAGGTGATGGCTGTCCCTGTGAGATCTGTGTTGCCATGATATTCTTCCCCTCCCAGCAGTGCTCTCAGTGGTGCATCACCAGGTGTGGGCCAGAAGGCAGGAGGGGGCAAAAAATCCTCCCTCTGGGCGCATTTTGAGTTGGTGCGGGCAGATGATCCCAGGGAGGTGCAGTGTACTTTGTGCCAGAAGGTGCTGAAGCATGGTCAGGTGCTCACCAACCTTGGCAGAACTGCGATGGTGAAGCACTTGAAGGGATGCCACAGCACTGTGCTGATTAGCAGGCAGGCAGGGGTAGTGGACGCTAGTGGGTTCCTGACTGCAGCTGCTAGTTGTCCACCTTCATCAGCGGGGAAGCATCCTGCTCTAATATCTGCCTCTAGCAGCAGGAGGGGTATCACTGCTAGGGGGGAACAGCAGCAGCAGCAGCAGCATCAGTGCACCATGGAGGATCTGGGGTGGGGGCAGCTGTCAAGTCCATCGGCAGCTACAGGATGTGGAAGGCAGCGTGGTTTTCAACTGTAAGCCACGTGCATGTTGGGGAAAATGATAGTGCTGGATGGGCAGTCCTTCTCGGTGGTCAGGGACATGGGGTTTAGTTGCCTGATTAGCTTCCTGACCTGATTAAGGTGCCCTCGCGCACCACCCTAAGTCGGCAGGAGGTGCCAGCCTTGTACCAGGCTTTAAAGGAGCGGGTGAGGAAGCAGTTGGCAAGGGCTGGGGGTGCCACCTTCCACTTTACCACAGACCTGTGGTCGAGGAGGAATGTGCAGCACACCTACCTGCCAGTGACGGCGCACTGGTGGCAGGACCCAGAGGCAGCATTTGGAACTAGCAGGAGGGGTCTTGAAGCAGGGTATAGGTGGAGCCTGCTTCAGGCAGAAGTAATGGATGGCCCCAACGTGGCTTGGAACATCGAGGCAGCCCTGACCTCCATGGTGAGGGAGTGGGTCACGCCAGGTGCACCCTTCACGAAGGGGTGTGTGGTGATGGACAATGTGGCAAACACATTGAGGGCAGTCCACAAGGGGGGCTTCACCAGCATCCCTTGTGCCATACACACAGTTCACCTGGTGGTCAGGGACACTCTGGGCTTGGGTGAGAAGTGGATTTGGGCAGGCACCCTTAGCTCCCTGATTGAGTGGAGGAGGAAGCTGGCCGGTTTCTTTAACTGGAGTATGAAGGGTAGCGACCTCCGGGTGAAACAGGCAGAGCAAGGCTCCCCAGTGCACCAGTGGTGCAGCATATGTATACCCTGTGGAATTCAAACTTCCTGATGCTCAAGTGGCTTCTCAAGCAGAAAGTCACTTTGCATCAGGTTCAATGGGTGACGGACAGCGAAGCACCTCCAGGGTATGATTGGGCGGAATGGGAGATCCTAGCTCACACGGTCTTTATGCTCAGACCATTCCTGGCCATGATGGAGACCATTAGCTCCCTCACGGCCACCATTAGCCAGGTGACCCCTCTAGTCCAGAGTCTCCTCAGGAGGATGGAGGAGGTTCTCCAGGGGTGGGATTGTGGCCCTCAGGGCAGGAAGCTGGCAGATGAGGTGGCTGACCTGGTGTGACAGCTGAAGGCAGGGCTGAAGGCACGTTTCAATGAGCTCCTGCAGTGGGAGGAATACATTTTGGCAACCATGCTGGACCTGAGGGTCAAAGGCAGCGTGGCATGCCAGAAAGTGCTCCATGGGCACTGGAAGGGTGACCTGGTGGGAGAGCGTCTGGCAGGCAGAGTGGGGTCCTGAGAGTGCGTGGCAGCAGCAGCAGGATGCCCTTGGGGATGGTAGGAGTGGGTGCAGCCACCCCTTTCAGCCGGCGGGGTCTATCCCTGCCCCCAGCCCTTGCAGTAGCAGCACCAGCAGCAGTCTGAGCAGCAACAGCACCCCTATTGTGAACAGCAGCAGCCCGTATGTGCAGTTCACTCTTGCGAGCATGGGCTCGTGTGCAGCAGGGCAGGTAGCGTGGCTAATGGCAGTGGTGGAGGTGGTGCCAAAGGACAGTTATGTGAGGGATTATGACAGTGCTTCAGCTGCAGGGGAGAGCTACCTAGAGGAGGAGCCATACATCAAACCCATCAGCGATCTCTTGGCCTACTGGGCTGGCAAGACCAACGTGTGGCCAGCCCTGTCCAAAGTGGTCAAGGGTCTCTTGTCCTGCCCACCAACGAGTGTCCCCAGTGAGCGCGTGTTTTCCATGGCAGGGGACATTTGCTTACTGCACCGCCTGAGACTGGGTGTGAAGTTGGTGGAGTATTTGCTTTTTATAAAGGTAAACCTTCTGCTGCTGGAATTCCCTGAGCTGCCCCTGGAAATGGATTGATGGTGCAGTGGCACACGCCATCCCATGCTAGGGGATGTCTTGAGACAGGGCTCCTCCTCAATCTGTTGCAGAGGTGCCGTCCCTCCCTCCCAATGTCTGGCCCACACCCCGCCTCTCTCTCTCTCTCTCTGGCCTTGGCTGGTCTATCTTACTGACCTCATGATGCAGGGTGGCATTGGTAAGCTGGTAGCCTGCCAGCCGGCCGGCCACTAACTAGATGATTTCAGTCCTATCCGACTGGCTCTCTCTCTTGTGCGCTGCACAGTCTTCACCAGCCTATCTGAGTGCCCTGTCAAGGTCCCAGCCTGCCTTCCCTACTGCCTCTCATTCCACACTGCCTGTCTGCCTGCCCTCCCACATGGGCAAGATCAAAGCCTGCCTCAGTCTGCCTTCTGCTCATGACACACTGCCTGTCCGCCCACCCACCCTCCGAGGTTACCAAGCTCAAACCCTGACTCAGCCTGCCTTCCGATGCTCATGCCACGCTGTCTGTCTGCCCGCCTGCCTGCCCAGGTGGCCAAGATCAAAGTCTGTCTCGGCCAGTCTTCCAATGCTCATGCCATGATGCCTGTCTACCTACCCAGCTGGCCAAGATCAAACCCTGCCTCACTCTGCCTTCCGATGCTCATGCCATGCTGCCTGTCTTCCTGCTTGCCCAGGTTGTCAATATCAAAGCCTGCCTCTGTCTGCCTTCCCCTGCCTGTCTGCCCATCCTGTGGGCAAAATTGAAGCCCTGCCCCAGCCTGCCTGCCTCTCATGCCAAGGTGCCTGTTTGCCTCCCCTGGCAACCCTGGGTGATGTGGTCCACTGGCCTGGTAATACCACTGCTGCTGTCTGCTGGTCCAAGGGTGCTCTGCCCTGGAAAATGCAAATGTGCCCACGAAATCCTGCTTCTGCCGTATGCTGCTTAATGAGAGCTCTTCCCTGGAAAATACTACCATTATTGGTCCATGGGTGCTGCACACAGGAAATCCTCCTGTTGCCATCTCTGCTGTTCCACGGGTTCTGTGCCTGGTCAATCCAATGTCCACTGCTGCTGCGAATTCTGCCTCTGCTGTCTGTGCCATGGGTTCTTTGCCCTGGCAATCCAATGTCTGCTGCTGCTGCCAATGTTGCCTCTGCTGTCTGTGCCATGGTTCTTTGCCCCGGCAATCCAACGTCTGCCTCGGCTGTGCCACGGGTACTGTTCCCCCGCAATCTAATGTCTGCTACTGGGTGGCCACGTGATTCACCCCTGGGCAAGGCTTTACCAATTGGCAGAAGAGCTTGTTCAGATCCGGAGAGTAGGATGCAAGCCTGCAACACCTGGCCGAGTAGGGGTGCCAGCCACCAAGCCATGGCTAGGCCTCTGCCACTGCTCCACCGATTCAAGCACTGATGCAATGCCCAGCTGAGCAGGGGTGCCAGGCACCAAGCCCTGGCCGGGCCTCTGTTGCTCCTCCACCAATGCCTGGCAGCCTGCAACGCCTGGCTGCATAGGGGTGCCAGCCACCAAGCCCTGGCAGAGCCTCTGCCACTGCTCTGCTGATGCTTGGAAGCCTGCAATGCCCAGCAAAGTAGGGGTGCCAGCCAACAAGCCCCAGCTGGGCCTCTGCTACTGCTCCACCAATGCCAGCAGGCCTGCAATGTCCGGCTAAGTAGGGGTGCTAGATACCAAGCCCAAGCCCTGGCCGGGCCCCTGCCGCTGCTCCTCCGATTCTTGGCAGCCTGCAATGCCAGGCCAAGTAGGGGTGCCATCCACCTAGCCCTGTCCGTGCCTCTGTTGCTGCTCGTGGCACTCAGTGGGCAGGGGACATGGCGTCAGAGCTAGCCAGGAGCCCTAGGGAGCCTGGATTCCCCAGGGCTCACACTGGGTGGGGACATGTCAGTTGCAAAGGCCCTCCCAGTGTGCTTGGGGAGTGAATGGTGGTTTGCTTCTGGAGTAGCCATGCTGGGAGCCACCCGATTGAATCCCGCCCCAAACACTCCATCTGAGTTGGTGCTCTGCAGCAGTGCCACTCAGCATTGCCACTCAGCATTGCCATCCTGCAATGCCTGGCCAAGCAGGGGTGCCAGCCACCCAGCCCTGGCTGGGCCTCTGCCACTACTCCACTGATGCCAGCCTTCAATGCCCGGCCAAGTAGGGGTGACAGCCTGTAATGCCCTGCCCCCTATGGGTGCCAGCCACCAAGTCCCAAGCCTTACCAGTGTCCTCTGCTGCTGCCACTGGGTCTCAGATGGCCAGCCCTGGTGCCACAGGCACCCCCAGGGCCCAAATGCTGAGCCTCCATTCCCGGACATCCCGGGGTACCAAGCGCGAAGCCTTCCCATTCTTTGCTGATTCTGCTTCTGGGTCTCTGACAGCCTGCCATGCCTCAACGGGCACCCCTGGGGGTTCCTGGAGTGCCCCAAGCCTCCTGGAGGGACCAAACTTTCAGAACATTCAGGGGGGTCCAAACTCTGCCAAACAGAACCCACGAACCCTAACTAAGTTTTTAGGCTGAACTGCCAAATATCCAAACTCTGTCCTGTTCACACATCCCTATTAGAAGAACCACTTATATCATTAGATCAAAATGGAATCTTGCAAGTGCTTCTCTCAAATTAAAGTTTACAATATGTAAAGTACTTTAGAAATAGAGAAAACCTTGACCTGTTAAAATTAATCAAATAAGCTTGGTGAGGCTGTTGTACCCCCGCAACCCCCTGTGTGTTTGCCATCCCCTGGTTGGGCAAGGAGGGGTCTAGGACTTGGAGCCCCGTTGCCAGAGGGATTCCGTGCAGCCCTTGAGAGTTACTTTGCATTTTCTTTTGGATCAGCTGGGAGCTGGGCGGAGATTCCCTTGCCGGGACCTTTAAGAACTTTGTGCCACCCAGCGCGCTGGAGGCTGTTGTACCCCCGCAACCTTCTGTATGTTTGCCATCCCCTGGTTGGGAGAGGAGGGGTCTAGAACTTGGAGCCCCATTGCCAGAGGGATTCCGTGCAGTCCTTGAGAGTCACATTTCATTTTCATTTGGATCAGTTGGAAGCTGGGTGGAGCTTCCCTGCTGGGACCTTTAAGAACTTTGTGCCGCCTGGCAGCACTGGAGACTGTTGTACCCCCGCAACCCCCTGTATGTTTGCCATCCCCTATTTGGGAGAGGAGGGGTCTAGGACTTGGAGCCCTGTTGCCAGAGGGATTCTGTGCAGCCCTTGAGAGCCACTTTTCATTTTCATTTGGATCAGCTGGGAGCTGGGCGGAGCTTCCCCGCTGGGACCTTTAAGAACTTTGTGCCACTTAGCAGTGCCGGAGGCCTGTGCCGGGGCAGCGCGCCTAAGGGCTGTGCGTGCAAGGGTGCGCCCTTGTGCTTGCGGCCTTAGGTGTAGGGATTGGGTGGGGCTACACCTCTGTGGGCTTATGTGGTCAGAGAATCCCTTGCTCTGGATTAGTAGTGTTGGGCCTGTTTGCTTGAACAATGCCCAAGAAGGGTAAGACCAAGAGAAAGTCGGGGCTAACTACAAGGGCACAGGCGGGACAATTACTGTTGGAGGACTGTTTGAATATAAGGCCACCACTGCCCAATGCCAAGTGGGAAAGTCCCTCCCAATCATCATCCAATGGTTTGCCAGGGGTGGAGTGGGATTTGTCACTTTCTTCTATGCCTCCTATGTCCCTTCTAACTTCCAGTGTGCACATGGCAGCAGATTTGGAGGCTGGCTCTGTAGCTAAGGGTGCTGATTTCCATAAATAATCTTCTCTGGCCCCGTTGGACTCCTTGTTGTCCTGCACTAAGGCTTTTAAAGAGCAAGGGAAAAGGTGGAGGGCATTGGCTGCAAGGTCTCGGAAAATTCCCCAGCCCTTTGTAGGTTCCCAGCGTGCCGACCTGGACGAGGGTCTCTCTGCAGGGCGGTCCTGTACAGATTATGCTGGGTCTCAACCTTTAGCCATGTGCGAGTTGCCGGGGAACTTTTCTTCTTCTAAACTTCCAATTACTGGGTTGGGGGAATTTGAGCCTTTACCCAGAAGTGAGGGGTTGCTGTCCCCCTTTTCCCAGGACCAAGCTAGTGCAACTCAGGGGAGGCTAGGGTGGCCCACAGGCATCCATGTAAATAAGGGAGGTGTTGCTAGCGATCATGTGGGTTCTCCTTTTGAACGGAGACTTTCCTCCTCTAAAAAGCAGGAGGCTCAAATTCCTTATCCATTGCAGCGGTTGGAAGAAATTCTTCCAATGCTAACTACATTCATTGAGGGTTTAGTGATTAGGTTTCAGACCATACAGCAGCAGCTGGTTGGGCTCAAGGAACATATTGGTGATTGTGGTAGGCCAGGGATTGGGTTAGATCCCTTAACTTCAGATCAAGCATCCCAAACCATTGAACCTAACCAATCAGGGCATTTTCGCCCTTCAGGCCCAAAGGTTGCTGGTGACTGGAAGATTCACTCTAGTCCGGATGGGTTGGTTTTTACAATCCATCCTTTGCGCCATGGCCTGTTTCCCCCTTGGGATACCAAGCTCCAGATTTCTCTGGATATAGCAGACATTTTGGGTTGTGCCTTTTTGCCCTCCCATATTGCCCTCTTTTTAAATCTACCAATGAGGGGTGACATAAGGCGGGTGGTTATTTATTTTCGGGCCCTGGCCATAGCTTGAAAGGCTTTTGTCCTTTTCCAGGTTTTTTTCCATATGTGGGTTGCATGTCACAGTTCTTTATGGGAAACAGGGGATCTTTCCACTGTTGCAGCAAGACCATTTAGATATTCGGCCGTCTTTTGGTGGAAGTTGTAACTCACACCAGGACCTTGGGAGAGGAGGCTTTGGTCTATCAGGTACCTCGATTATCCACAATTCCAAGGAGCTGGTTCGACCGGCAGTCCCTCATACTTCATCTGATGCTGTTTTGTTGCATGGGTCTCCCTTCCCCCTTGGTGTTTGCCAGAAAATTAAGGCTCTTTCTCCAGTTTCTTTAAGGTCTCCTCCCATGGTTGACATAGGTCTGCCATTGGTGGAGACTGTATGCCGGGGTTTCGTGGAGTCACAACCCCCCAGCCCCCGAAAGGACTTAGCCAGCGATAGTAGGTTATCTCGGTCTGGGCCTGAGTTAGTGTCCTGTTTACATTGCCCAATTGTCCCTAGTCCACGTTTGGCTAAGCATGTAGTCCATAGCAAGTGGGAATTTCCCCCCAGAGGAGCTTCGATCTTGGAAGAGCTCACGGCTGTAGATCTTTTTTGTAGGACTGCGGTACTGGGATCTGTGGGCTGAAAAAGTAGGCTATGGGGTTTCCTCCTTGTGGCCACGATTATGAGCAATTAGCTCTTAAGAGAATTTTATTTATTTTATTAAATTATTTTGGCTGATTCATAATCATGATAGCAATAGTTTTAGGATAATTAATACCGTATTTGGCCATGATATATTTTAATATGGCATTTGGATATTACCTTTTTCCCTAGGTCATATATATATAGACGTTAACATTTGAATTTGTAATGCCCTTGGCCAGGCCATTTCTTATTCTTATTTTTATGGCTGTTTTATTTGTAAGTTTTATGTTTCCTCTTGTATTTACCTTCTTTGTTTGTTTGTATATTCTTGTTTCAAGCAATGACCTATGGTCACACTTAATAAACTTGTTGATGAATAAACTTGGTTTCTATCAGTTGTTATTTATCTCAAATTATTTCTTATTTTTCTTCAAGCAAGTACTTTCCTCTAGAATATGACAATCATATTTTATTAACATTTGACTCTGAAATTAAATTTTTTAAAAGCTGAAACTTTAATAGGCTGTCCACATCCTTAATGTGAGTCGTAATTCAGGAAATAGTTACCAAAAGAACATTTATGTACCTGAGACTACAATCCTCAAACCATGTTGCAGAGGAGGAGTCCTCTCCACCAGTCCAGAACTGGTCTGGACAGGGCTGGCTCGAGGGAGGCCCAGCCTGAGCAGGAAGGTGCCTGCCGGCAGCTCCACTCAGTAACCGGTTCCGTCACCGGGAACTTCCCGCTCTGGCGTTCCCAGCATCGAGCCGGCCCTGTCTGCCTGACCAACCCCCGGCCTCCAGGGCTGGTTGGGTGGGCCAGGGCACTAATGGCACTGCTGCTACTGGCCACATTCATCCCTAGCATGTGGACAGCAAGTCGCAAGGGACAGAGTGCACCATGGGACCAGATCACCACCAGTCCAGAAGATGGATGGACCCAACAGCAGGCCACCAGCAGCACACCACAGACTATGCAGAGAGAAAGTAAGTCCTGAGCACCATCAGCCTAGAACCCCTAGGCCAACCGAGCTGGGAGATGCCCCTAGGCCTGCAGCTTCACCACCTGCAGGAAAAAGGGGGGGTATGGACATTTCTTGTCCCAGGGCCCATCCCAACCTAGCTAAAACCCTGCTTCTAGCCTCAGGCCCCCTTCTCATGCAGGAGTGTAGTGTGATACAAGGGCTGAGAGAGATGGGGGAGCAAAACCATGAAGAGTCATGAAGACTAGGAGTTTGTGCTGAATGTATTAATGTAGAGGGAGTCAGTGTAGGACCAAGAGGAGGGGATGAACATGGTCAAAGCGACGGGCAAGGTGGATGATTTTGGCAGCAGAGGAAGATACAGTAGTCAAAGCTGTATGGCTAGAACATGGACTAGGGTTTTTTGAAGTGGAGACAGTAAGGCAGTGCCAGATTTTAACCATACTATACAGAGCAAATTAACAGAATTTGGCAACATCCTGGATCTGAGGCATACAGGAGGGGGGGTGTAAAAGATGAATCCCAGGTAATTTTGTGGGGGGAGTTCAGTCTTGGCCATATTCAGCTTGAGTTGAAGCAGAAGAGTCAAAGATGTGTCCACATGGATACTGAAGTCCCCAAGGATGAGGGTGGGAATATTGTCAACAGAAAGGAAAAAAGTAAGCCATGTGTCAAAATCAGAGAGAAAAATGTGTCGAAGAAATCAGGACACACACTGTGTATGGAAGGAATCTATCAGAGAAACTTTATTTCTTTTCTTACTAACAGCTGTTAGGAGGGTCCTAGCTCTACAGGGGTTTCCCCTATAGATCCAGAGTCCCTCCCTAGTCAGAGTTATAAAACCTTTTTATAGACTTTCCAGGTTACAGGCAAAGAGGCATTTCTTATCAGTTAGAAAACCAGTTTGGAGTTGTGTTTGTTTATATTCTAGAGAAGAACATCTTCAAGGCTAGTAAAAACAAACTTGCAGAAAGTGAAAACAAACTTGCAGCTATGTGTAAAGGGCAATCTTTATCTATTGCAATTAGCTGTATTAAGTACATGGAGCATTGTAAAAACGCATCTCATCTCTGTCTTTACTGTACCAAGTTTTCAGGCCTCAACAGATGAGCTTCCATAGAGACAATAACATGGCTTCCACAATTCCCTCCTTTTGTGATATTTGGCACAACCTTTGTTCAAATCCTTATAGCCATTAACCCATTCATCTCTGCTTGTTCCATGTCTTTAACATTATGTATTTCTGCATACATGTTAAATATTTTTTTCTTTTCTCCAGGTTTAAGCCACATGTTATTTGTTTAGCAGAGTCATGCAAGCAGCATTTTATAAGCAACATTATTAACTGTGTGCAAACAAATAAGCCAATAATAGCTCCAAATATAATTAAGATAGTATAAAAGATCTTTGATCCCCATCCTCCTAACCAAGACCAAAGAATCCATTGGTCTGTTTCATGGAGTTTAGCAACTGCTTCTCTTATATGTGCGGCTTGTTCTAAACTGGAATTAGAATTATCTTGTATTTATACACAACACTCTTTTCCTATTAGGGCACGTACCCCTCCCTTGCTGGCCAAAATGAAATCCAAAGCTATTCAGTTCTGCAAAACCATTTGCCTAATGTTACCCATTTTGGTGACTATGGTCTCAAAGCCTTGGGTTGTTGCATTGGCTACCTTCTCCAGTACCCCAGATACTTGTCTTTTTCTCTAACAGAGTATGCAACTCCAAGTCCGGGAAGAGCGATACCCCAAAACCTTTGGGCTTCAGTGATTTCCCTTTGATTCCAGAGTTTGCCCTAAGGAAGGGTGGACATGAATCATATGGCGGGAGCTAGGACTGCGATGAAACATTGATCCACTGAAATGTGCGGGGATGTGTTTGTAAACTTTGTTACCACAAACCAGGGCTGTGACCCCACAAAAACAGGTATTGATATTCACTTGTTATGGCAATAAGCTGTTATGTTATAATGTGTAGGGGCGTAATCAGGAAGGAAGACACTGTTCTGTACTGCTCCATTTTTGACAATGGTGACATTACAAGTGGAATTACCTACAAAATATCCGGTGCCATTACATTGTAAGCAAATCGGGACATGTGGAGAAACCATTATATATATAAATTCAGAAACATTATGCTGTACCTCTGCCCAGGTGGAGTGTGGAGGTAACTCAGACTGCATGGGACTACAAGCTCAGAACTATTTAGTGGGTAGGCATACATAGGGATACCTCCATGGGCATGTACAGGGATGTGAGCACAACTCCAACAATTGGACCTATTCAGATCCCTACGAAGTTGTTCAATAGTTAATAAGGTATTTTCAGTCTTTTCAATCTGCATAAAGTACTTTGCTCTTGGTGTCAAGTGTGTTTTCACTGGCATGTTAATAGTTAGAGTTCCTTCTGTTTCTTGGACAGGCCAAAACAGAATCATGCAGATAATGACTTTGCAGCCTATCCAGAAGGCACTGAACCAAACTCATTTAGGGAACCCTCTATTTGGTAGGGTCTTTTCTTTTCCTTCTAAGGTGGTAAGGGTGACATTGCAATACATCCTCTTCGCTCTGGAGTGGCAAATCCTCTTCTGGTACAGGGGAGAGGTTACCAGCACTTTCACCCTGCATCTCTGACCTTATTTATACAGGTGCAGAGGTCTTTTTTACAGTGTGAGGTATGAACCAAGGACAGACAGCCCTGGCACTTTACAGCAGTGTTGGTGGTAAGAAGTACCTAGAAAGGGCCTTTCCAGTGAGGTTCCAAGACTGTCTTCCTTTGGTGAACTTTGATGTGGACTCAGTCTCCTGGCTGTATGTCGTGACACATTCCACAAGGTTCCAGGGGAAGGGCTTCGTGGACCTGTGTATGAAAAGCCTTGACACATTTCATTAGTGTCTGACAATAGGTTAAAACAGTTTCATCAACCAAAACAATGTTCATTACATGGGTTAATACAGGTAGGGAACTAGGGAGCCTCATGGGCCTTCCCATTAAAATCTCATGTGGTGATAGGCCAGTCCTTCTGTTGCATGATGATCTCATGCTCATGAGGGCTAAGGGCAAAGCAACTGGCCATTTGAGATTTGTTTCATGGCAAATTTTAGCTATCTTGTTTTTCAAGATGCCATTCTGTCTTTCCACTGCCCCTGCAGACTGAGGGTGATTTGAGCAATGAAAGTTGTGCTGAATCTTCAGGGCCTTGCAAATTTCCTTCATAACTTGACCCGTGAAATGAGTTCCTCTTTCACTGTTGATAGACAAAGGAATCCCAAATCGAGGGATACATTCTTTCAAAAGTTTCTTACTGACAGTAATTGTGTCAGCTTTTGCACATGGGTAAGTTTCTACCCATCCATAAAAATTAATCTTAATATTTACAAACGGCCCCCATGGTGGGGGTGGGTGGGTGCTGCCCTCTTTGTCTTGACAGATTTGCCCACATTGTGAGCCACTGACAAATGGGGCAGGTCTGGCAATATTGTTCAGACACAGTAGGGAAATTTGGAGCATGCCAGTCATGTTTAACTGCTTCAATCATCTCCCCTTTGCTCAAGTGGGCCACTCCGTGGTGCACTCGAGCAAGGGCATGACCTGGCATCCATCCAGGGAATGCCACAAATGGTCAGGTTGCAAAAGGCAACCCGCCAGTCTCCAATAGCCCTTTCCCCTTTCTGGGGCCTGATCTTGAAGGAGGGCAACACCTACAAAAGTTGCCATAGGAGACTGGAACAATGTGGACAAAAATAAAGATGTGGCCAGGGGCATAGAAAGAGACGCAGTCTTGGCAGAAGCATCTGCCAAAGCATTTCCACGAGTAACTTCATACTGGGAACAAACTGCATAGCCAGCAGCAAGGTTACCTTCAGAGTTCCTTTGACAAGAGCCATCAACATAAAAAACTAAATCAAGGTTTTGCAGAGGAGAGTCTTTAAGATCAACATGGGGCATAGTAAGGTGTGCAGTGACAGCCAAACAATCATCAAAATGGGTAGGCAAGAAAGAAGCAGGATTAAAAACTGTACATCTTGTAAGGGTAATGTGGCCTGCTGAGAACAAAATAATTTCATATTTGGTTAAGTGGATATTTGAAAAATTTTGTGTTTTTGATTTCAACAACAAAGCTGCAACAGCACGAAGGCAAGGTGGGAGCCCTACAGCTACTGGATCCAAAGGAGAGCTATGATAGGCAATAGGTCAGTGTTTATCCCCATGTTTTTGTGTGAGGACCCCTAAAGCAAATGCATCCTTTTCATGGCAAAACAATGTGAAGTGTATTGAATAATTAGGCAGGCCAAGTGGACGCACACTGGAGAGAGCTTGCTTAATGGAAGTGAAGGCTTGTTCTGCCTTGGTAGACCATGGAAGAGGCTCTGAAGTCTCAGTCCAGGTGAGGTCCTGCAAAGGTTTTTACCACAGAGGCATAGCCTATAATCCATTGGCAACAATAGCCTGCCATGCCCAAAAATGTTCTTATTTGTTTCATAGTGATCGGTTTAGGAACATGAACAATAGATTGAACTCTCTTTTCAGAAAAAATGTGTTCACCAGCGGAAATTTAGGTAAGAAATATCTCTTCTTACCTAAATACGAAACCTTAGGTAAACAAAGTTGCAATTTTTCCTTAGAGGCTTTATGCCCTTTTTGAGCCAAAGCAGTAAGTAAAATTAAAGAATCCTTTTTACAGGCTTAGAAGGCAAAGCCAAAAGCAGGTTATCAACATATTGAATTAAGACAGAGTCTTCTGTAAAAATCATAACATCTAGATCTTTCCTTAAAATTTGGGGGGAAAGAGAAGGTGATTCAGTATAGCCCTGTGGTAATCTTGTCCAGGTGTACTGACATCCTCGATAGGTAAAGGCAAAAGGAAATTGACTGTCAGGGTGAATAGGGATAGAAAAAAAAGCAGAACATAAATACACAATGGTAAAATATGTAGAGGTAGATGGAATACAAGACAATATAGTTAGGACAACATTTTCCTCCCCAGGTTTCTTAACTGGAAGAATTGGTGTGTTACAAAAACTTCGAGTGGGCACAATAATTCCCTGTTGTAAAAGAGATAGAATTACTGGGTGGATATCTTCCTCTAGTTCTGGTCACAGGGGATATTGGGGAATTCTAGGCAAGGATTTAGTAGGATTTAACTTGATTTTCACAGATTCAGCTGTTCTGATTTGCCCAACTTCATTGACATGTCGGGACCAAAGAAATGGTGGAACTGCTAATAGGATTTCATTCTGTATGTCAGACAATTCAGAGTTATTAAGCTCTTCTGGAACTTCAGACATAACAGCTAACACTGCAAACTCATTTTCATGAGGGATGTCTAAATAAACCCCATCTGGTGAACAATAAATGGTACAGCCTAGTTTACAAAGCAAATCACTTCCAAGTAAGTTAACAGGAGATGAAGGACTCAAAAGGAAAGGAGAGGAGCATTGATGAAGTTACTTTTCCCCAGGCTGTCCTAATAAGAAGCAGAAAAGGGTGCCTGTGTAGGAATAGGTGCCTGGGCAAGAGGAGGAGGTGGAAGAGATTCAAATGCCCAACCCAACTGGCCAGGTTGGTTCAGGTATTCCGATTTCCAATGTCCTAATTGTCCACAATAATGACAAGCGAAGTTTCCTGGGTTTGGAAAAAATCCACGACCTATACCACGACCTCTTCCTCGTCCCCTATAACCAGCTCTGTTTGCCCCTCTTCCTCCCCTCCCTCGAGTCAAATTTGGATCAAAATGTTGCAGCTGGAGAGTCATTATATAGTTTCAGAAGTTTCCTTTTTCTTTTCTTGACAAGTAGCACAATGATTTGCAATGGTAACAAGCTCTTCAAGAGGTTTTGTCTGGCACTCAATAGACACAAAGCAAAGCTGCTCTTGAACTGTTGGAAGAAGTCCCTGAACAAAAGCAGGAGCTATAGCTTGAGGAGCATTGTGAGTGGCATCATCTATACCAGAATGTCTATTAAAAACAAGTTGCAGGTGGTCCATATAATCTACAGGTTGTTCACCTTTATTTTGCTTACAATTATTTATTTATCTGGTATTGTTACTAACCTCTAGAGTACTTCCATGGGGAGAGAGGCTCTCATTAATTGATCTAAATCTGCCCAATTCGGTTTATACCAGTTTATGACAGTTTATGATAGTTTGTAATTCTTCTTTAAATTTCTGTTGTTCTTCTCTAATATTAGAAAATTCTTTGACTAAATTCTTCAAGTCATTTGGTGTCTTGAACTTCTCTTCCCTGGGCAAGTCTGGTATGACTGGAAACAGAACTAATAGTGGCTGAGCTCATAGTAGAGCTAATCTCATTGGAGCTTAGTTGTGCCATAGCTTGGCCCTGTGCTGAAGCTATTGAAGCTGCTCCCTGATCAGAGTAGTGTAAAATTCCTGCTTTTGATCCGCTAGACAAAGATGCCACCTGGACTGCAGGCTGTTGCGGTGGGGGTACCCCTGCATTATAAGGATCTGGTAGTGGAGATACAGTACTAAAAAGTTTCATAGAAAATTCTTCAGGTGTTTCTTCTTCTGAAACTGTGTCCTCAAGAGGATTAAGTTGAGGATACATTGGAACAAGTGGGGCACTGGGTGTACTAGATTTATTTTGATTCTTCAGCCCCTTAATTTGAGTATTATTTTTTTTGAGTCTTTGAGACTCCTCACCCGGGATTCCTGCAGTCTTTTAAAAGTTTCCTCCTACAAATAGAGATACACATCCCATTGAGTCTGTGGCAATTTACTACCTCATGATTCTAGGGCTCCTCGGAGGTGTATAATTTTATCTAAATCAAAATTGCCAATCAAAGGGAACTGCTTATCTAGATCTTCTTTGGTATACCCATTCCATTTTTTTCAAAAATCTACACGTCTTCTGGCCATAGTGTGTGCACATATACCAGGCTGGGCTTCCTTTTGGCTGGACAGGGACCTCCCTCGACCCTCTGCCCCCCATTACCTCAATTCACACAGGCAGATTCACACAGGAGAAGCTTATCTAGATGTCCTTCCACCTATAGAGCACATCCAAGAGACATGCCTAGGCACATTCTAATGGTGTCTCCCACTGTGGTATCAGGCTCATAACCATGGAATAGGGAATAGGAAGGTTTTATTCACACTTACTCCCACTGTGTCACGAGATTCCACCAAGCCCCCTTGCTTTCAAAATTACTCTGATGAACAGCCTTGGGGTGGATAGACTTGGTTTACGTCCCAGACCTGGTAAGCGGTTATAATTTCAATTCATACTCAATGCATATATCCTAGCAATGCATCCTACCCTATCAGTATATCTGACAGACTCCTTCCCACAGGTCGAATCGCGTAGGCCACTAATCTGGGTGCCTAGCCCCCTATGGCAGTCCTTCACCAAAAACCCAATAGAGATTTCAAAAGGTTCTCTTACCTTGGTATTGTGCACTGGGTTTTGGGAAAGGACAATCCACAGTCTGCCAGGTCCCGACAGGATACATAGCGATTCTCGGCCAAAGCACCAATAACTGTCGAAGAAATCAGGACACACTCTGTGTATGAAAGGAATCTATCAGAGAAACTATTTCATTTCTTACTAACAGCTGTTAGGAGGGTCCTAGCTCTACAGGGTTTCCCCTATAGATCCAGAGTCCCTCCCCAGCCAGAGTTATAAAACCTTTTTATAGACTTTCCATGTTACAGGCAAAGAGGCATTTCTTATCAGTTAGAAAACCAGTTTGGAGTTGTGCTAGGTAAAGAACTGCTACACAAATAGTTTTTTTTCTAGAGAAGAACATCTTCAAGGCTAGTAAAAACAAACTTGCAGAAAGTGAAAACAAACTTGCAGCTATGTATAAAGGGCAATCTTCATCTATTGCAATTAGCTGTATTGAGTACATGGAGCACTGTAAAAACTCATCTCATCTCGGTCTTTACTGCCCAAGATTTCAGGCCTCAGCACATGAGTTTCCATAGAGAAGCCATAACATGGCTTCCACAATGGAAAGAGAGCCGGGGGTGGTGGTGGTAAAATGACAGCAATATAGAGATTTGAGGGGAGGGAGTAGAGGTGAACACAATGAGCCTCAAAGGAAGAGAAGATAAAAAGTGAGAGGGATGAGTGCTGAGGGGTTGCAACTGGTAGTATTTGGAAAGGAGCAGGCCAACACTGCTGCCATGTCCTTCAGAGTGTGGCAAGTGGGTGAAGGAGAGACCACCAAGCGAGAGGGCAGCAAGATATCTCAGATGTTTATGCATGCAAATCATGTAACTCCTCTATTTACTGCAAATAATATCTCCTCTCTCTCTCTCTCTCTCTCTATCTATCTATCTATCTCTCTATCTATCTATCTATATACACACACATATACACACACACATACACATCCTTTTCTCTGAGGCATATGCAATCAGCTTGCTAATAATCACTTTTACACCTTTTGTAGAAGTGCAAACATTTTGCCCAAGATCAAATTCAGTCTAATTTCTTATCATATATGATAATCCAGATTGTATTTCACTGTGTTGCCTTGGCACTTTTAAATACACTATAAACAAAAATATGTTCTTCTTTTTAGAAAATACAGATTTTTTTTAGAAATAAAATTAGGATTAAATTATCTATCCTCAAACCATTCTATATCTTGCAATGAACATTGCATGTAATGTTTTATTTTATTTCTTATTCCTTCACATCCAAATAGTCTCTATTAGGAAAATCCTGGGAAGAGAAATCATTAAAACAAAGTACTTTGATCAGAAAACAGACAGCAATAAATGCATTGTTGGCGCTTTATTAAGCCATAGATCTTGATTATTTTGAAATAATGACACCATTTCTATCCAGCACATTTTCAGCATGTTAATTGTTCTTTATTAGTTTGCTAAAATAAGATGGAATATAAATGTAATCCTGTTGATTGACTACTACTATAGGCTGTATTAAACACTGAACTGGAAACTACTTCTGACTAAAGATGACAAAAAGTGGGCCATTCTAGTTTATGGATCGTTGAATTGCTTTCTGCATTCGAAGACAAATTACTTTTAACTTTAAAAATCCAAAGCACAATGTAAAGTTTAGATCAAGAAACCCTTCTAGTAATATATCCAAATGCTTTCAAAGTATGAGCAGGCATGGACAATTGGCAGCTTCTCTTTGAGCAGTAAAATCTTTGGAATACTCAGACAGATGATAAGCTGTGTGCAGCCGTACCTTAAATCGTTAATCCAATATAAATGCTCTCCTGCTGGTGAATGGACTATGTAGTCATTCATTGTTTATCCCTCTGTGTTTCCACATAAAACATTTACATATGCATGTTGTGTGCATTTTAATTCAGTAAAATCTCTCTGTATTCATATTTCAAAAAGGGGCAATGATCTGCTTTTAGGATATATTTTTTTTAAACAATAAAAAAAAACCCCATGCATTTATTTTATCTCCTAATGGAATCGTAATCATAATGCAAGAATGGTGAACACTTTGGCTATGGGTCAAACATGGCCGCTATCCATTTTTAATTTATCTTCTTTCCAATTTCTGCACACACCCACGGATCTAGCTATTCTTGAGTGCTGAAACATCAAAATTAGGAGAAAGGAAACAAAACTGAACACCTTTTTGAGGAAGGGTCTGTGCATTCAAGGGTAGGGGATGGATCGGAACCCATCACTCTCTTCTCCCACTTGAAATACACTTCCTCATCCTCCAATGCATAGTCTCTTAGCTATTTGGCTCATCGGGCTGGCACTAATTTACAGATTTTAAATAAGGGTGTGCAGCAGACACATCACTCGTTTCTGGTTTTATTTTCATTTACAAAAAACCCTTTATTTTGGGGGGGTTGTAAACAAAAACATTAGTTTTGGGGGGTTTCCCCCCATTTTTATTAGTATAGTTTAATTTATTTTTTAAAGTAAAATTTGTACATGTGCATTTATATTAAAAATGCAAACAATTTCTTTCAGAATCAGCTCAATATTATTCTTGGAGCCAGGCATGACTCCTCGGGACTGATTTTGCTAGAGTTGCTTTGTTATTGTTTGTTTTTGTTCTGTGCTTCCCCAAAGTGTTTAACTGGAAATTATGAAATAGTTATTTGGAAGAACAAAAAAATTGCACATAGCTTTGGAGTAAAGTTGTTTTTAGATTTGTCTAACCTAGTTTATCTCTTGCCAAAAGGAAACATAAAGGCTGCATAAATATTTAAGTAGATCCAGCTTGAGTCCATATAAAACAGATGTAAATTATTAAGATAAATTGCATTTGTTATTAAATACTTTTCTCCAAAAAGTGTTTTGAATAACTCATTAAAAATACCTTATGGTAAACTTTCTCTTAAACCAACACTCTCCAAAGGAATGATAGCACAGCAGCTACTTCAGAAATCTCTAGCTTCTTCATTAGTTGTTAAATACAAACTTCACTTCCTAGCTGTAGTCTATACCTGTATAATTTGAATACTGTAAAACATGCTTTTAGAAGAAGAATTTAGATTCCTTGAATTGGCGTTATGGGTGAAGCCATACAATACATTATCACACTTTAGGCAGCATTGTCCCACTTTGGGCAACATTGGCCCTTTTAAATTGGGCCAGGAGAAGCCATGGTGTGGGGGGTGCACCATGGTGGGTGGGTGGCATATATGCAGCCCATCAAATGGATGCATCACCATCTCCACCCATCTCCATGCATGGTGGCACCTCTACTTTGTCCAATGCCTCCATGCATGGGGGATCAGTGGAGATGGGTAGAGCATATTTGTCACATGGACGCTCCCCCCTCCACACCCAGTCGCACACATGGGTGGGGGGGCATCTCATGTGAAAAGGGTCATTAGCATCCCTTGCAGCTCTATGACTCTCCTCTCCTCTCCCAGGTAACTACCAGCATAAAGGGGAGTTGCCCTGAGGGACTGTTGGAGGGGGCTGGGCAGGGGATCCTGACAAGAATTGGCTGCAGCTGCACAAGCTGCCTAGGATCCCTTGCAGTTCTGTGATTCTCCTCTCCTCCCCCCTGGTAACTACCAGCATACAAGAGATCTTCCCTGAGGGCTGCACCCTCTGGGTGTCAGCCAAAGAGCTGTTGGTGGGCCATTTGAGGATGGAGGCGGTGGAGACGGCTATAAGTCTATATTTGGAGCCTCCCCTAGACCAGTGACCCGGCTCCAGTAGGCACCGCGGATTGTGCACCATGGGCTGGGGCGCTATATTTGTTTTGTGCGGATTTCTGATGGGAGGGTAAAAATTGGTTAGTGGGTTGGGTAGTTTGGGGTAGGTAGTGGTGTGGGGTCTAGTTAGGGGGGTTGGGAGTGTGCTGTTGGGGCAGTTTTTGGGTTATGGTGGTGGGATTGTTGGCCTCCCACTTGTGGCAGAAGGGGGGAGGGGAAGGTATGGAGGGGAGTCCCTTGTGTGAGCGGGGACGTCCCTCAGGGGGGAAGGTTGCCTGCTGGTGGCAGAGGCAGGCAGGGGGTGGGGTTGGGGGTGGGGTCCCTCTTGCAGGCCTGTCGGGCAGCCTTCTGGAAGTTCCCTGGAAGGCCTAGTAGCCTGCTGAAGCCGGCAGTGACAGCCAGCGCTGAAGGCTCCGGACCGCCGCCACCCGGAGCTCAAGGTAGGCAATCCCTGGGTGGGGAGGTAGGGTGATCCCTGGGGTGGGTGGGTGTTAAACTACCCCCATCCTAGGGATCAGTACAGTAACGGTACTATTTACCTGCTGCTGGTGCTGGCTCTCGGTTGCCGGCGGCGGCCCGGGGCCCGCACTAAGGACTTAGGGGAAATTTGTATTTTTTAAAAATCCAGACTGGGCAGGGTGGGTGGGGGGTGTCCCCCCCCTTCCAGCCACGCAACCTGGACTCGGGGAGGGAGAGTGTTTGGAGTTTTTTTTGGTTTTTTTTACATTGCAGCCATTCATTTGAATGGCTGCAATGTAAAAAAATCTGGCATTGGGGGATCCGGTACCAGACCCAATATACTGGAATAATCTGATACTTCCGGTACACCAAAATACCGACAGTATCGGATACCGGATGATCCGGTAGTCCCACCCCTACCCTATACCTTGGTTTGGTGCTGCTGAACACGAGGTTAGTTGTGTCAGGAGGCGCCCGGTCCGCAGGGCTGATGAGAGCTCTGCGGGGCTTTCCCCGCAGCATGCAAGTGGTTGCAAGAGCAGACAGTGGGATGGCTGTGGCAACCAGGGGGCGGAGCTACGCTCAGTGCAGGGCTCAGGGAAAGAACATGCCCGAATGCAATCCCCATCAGACGAAACAGCTGTGAGCTCTGATCCCGCCCCTAACGCAACAGTGTGGCCAGGGACTGAGGCCTATATAAGACACCAGCAGGGCCTGTAGACCCTGCCGGTAATTGTTGGTGAGAGGCTGGCCCCTGGTTGCTTGGAGTTTTCCTTGGATCATTGTACCTTGAGTGAGAGAGAGAGTTCGTGTTGAGAGTGTCTGGATTCCTGTGTTTACCTTCCCTTCCCCTTGACTGAATCAGTGGTGAGTGTGCGTTAGTGTTTCCTAGTCTCTGTGTTTGTCTTGTCTTGTTGGAGTATAAGCGGTATCATCCCCGTGAAGTTCCCTGCCCCTATACCTGATCCCTTTCATTGGTCCCAGTGGTGAAATCCTTGCATATCTAGAGTGAGTGTCCTATCCCTCCCCACTTGCACCCCAGTTCCCCCTTTCCCCTTCCCCCTGGATCCACCCTTCCCTTCCTCACTTAACTTCACCTTGTCCTGGGCCCTGAGTATCCCCCTGAGTGCCTGGAACCCTGGTATATTGTCTTCCTTCCCCTTGGGGCAATTGGCTCACTGTCTCAGTCCCTATGATGAAAAGGGTTGCCTTCTGAGTAAGATGGAAAGCCCACCCTACAACCTGATGGACTATATTTCCTTCCTAATGAGAATTGTTCCAGAGATTGAGCCGCCCCTTTTCTTACTACCCTTGAATCCTCGTGTGTGCTCCCTTGTTCTCCTTTTCACCTTACCCTCTCCTTCCCCTTTCCCTACTCACCATGACAAGTTGTCAATAAATCATCTACCATCCGGGAGTTAATCCCCAAGTGGGATGCCGACCTTGTGTGTATTACATAAACCTGGCTGGACAATGAGTTAGGCCCTATCTTGTGCAGCATCAGCCTCGGCTGGAGGAATGTGGGGGGGCGGGAGTGTAGTTATTGTTGTTAAGAACGCCTTGTCTTTTAGGAGGTTTTCGGTGCAGGCTTCACCAGGTGTGGAGTGTCTCCATCTTGTGTTAGATTTGGCCGAGGACAGATTAGGGGTGCTGCTGGAGTACCGTGCATCCAATTGCTCAGAGGCATCCCTAAATACTTTTGCTGATCTGGTGTCAGACGTGATCCTCCAGACCCCTAGATTAGTGGTCCTGGGGGATTTGAATATCCATGCTGACGCCAACCTTGGAGGAACAAGGCATGAGTTCATGGCCTCCAAGACAACCATGGACCTGTCCCAAGTCATGTCCTGCCCCACACATGAGGGACACAAGCTGGATTTGTTTTTTTGCACCGGCCTTGAAGCAGGAGGTCAGTTAGTAGGTATTAGGGGGGTGGAGCCTTCGTTATGGTCTGACCATGACCTCCTTAAGGTGTGCATCCTGGCACATGTCAGCCTCTGACAGGGTGCTATTAGATTGGTCCACCCCTGGAGACATATGGACCTGGATAGGTTCCAGAATACTCTGGAGGATTTTCCCCTTGACCTCGACACCCACTCTGTGTATGATCTCATAGTCTTCTAGAATGTCTTGTTGGCCAAGACAATTGACAGAGTGGCTCTTAGGCATCCGCTGCCCTCCTGAGTTTCCCACAGGTCTCCTTGGTTTTCTGAGGGCCTGTGGTGTTTGAATCGAGAGAGTAGGTGGTTAGGGAGATGGTGGTGCTGGACTCGTGATGAGTATGATCAATCGCAACATAAGAGCAGTTTAAAGGCCTATGCAGTTTAAAGACATAGCGTCTGCAAAGTCACGTCCAGCTGAGCTTTTCCGGGGGGTGAAAGGCTTGGTCAAACCTGATTGTCTTCCTCCACTTGGACCTGGAGCAATCCAGTGACCTCTGTGACCAGTTTACTGAGTATTTTTTGGATAAGATTGCTTGCATCCACCACGACTTCAGTACCACAGTTATTGCAGAGGATCACCTTGGGGTTATGAAGGCACCATCCCGTTCTGTTTTGTGGGATCAGTTTCAGATGGTATCACCTGTTGATGTGAAGTCCTTGTTCATGCCACTACTTGTGAACAAGTTCCATGCCAATCCTGGCTGGTGAAAGCCATCCAGGAGACATTATGGCTGCTGCTGGCTGGGGAGGTTATTGCCTCCCTATGGGAGGGCAGGGTGCCGGATTGCCTGAAAGAGGTTGTGGTTAGGCCCCTGCTCAAGAAACCATCTCTTGACACTGATGTTCCTTCCAGTTATCGACCATTCTCTAACCTGCCCTTTCTAGGGAAGGTTATAGAATGGGCTGTGGCACAGCAGCTCCAGGAACATTTGGACCGCACCAGTTTCCTTGATCCCTCTTAATCTGGTTTTTGGCCTGGTTATGGTACAGAGACTTCATTGGTGGCCTTGGTTGATGATCTCTGTCTGGCATTGAACTAGGGTCATCAGACCCTGTTGATCCTGCTAGACCTTTTGGCTGCATTTAACACTGTTTACCATGAGGTGTTGGTGACCCACCTGTGGGACTGTGCCAGGATTGGCGGGATTGTCTTGGACTGGTTTTGTTCATTCCTGGGAGAACTCATCGGGTGGTCTTGGGGGAGTGTACATCTTCCCCCCCAGGACCTCACCTGTGGAGTCCCGCAGGGTGCATATCTGTCCCCCTTCTTGTTTAACATCTATATGCAGCCATTAGGGGAGATCGTGAGAGGGTTTCAGGGCATGCTGGGCATCAGTATGCTGATGGCACTCAGCTCTACCTCTCTTTTTCTACTGACTCAGGTCACGCAGCCTCCTTATTTTCCCAGTGCCTGTCAGCTGTGGGGGCTTGGATGAGGTTGAGCCATCTGCAATTGAATCCTGACAAGACAGATGTGATGTTGGTGGGCGAGGGCTTGGGGGAACTTGGGGGTGGTTGAATCTCCTCTTGTTGGGGGGAGGTTCGCGCTCTCATGGTCTCTCAAGTGCAGAGTCTGGGTGTGCTCCTCGATTCATGGTTCAGCTTGGAATCTCAGGTTGTGGCTGTGGTGGGGAGTGCATTTTGGCAGTTACATCTTGTCTGGCGGCTTCTGCTGTATCTCTCAGACTCTGACCTCACCACTGTCATCCATGCCTTCATCACCTTGAAGTTGGATTACTGCAACACACTCTATGTGGGGCTGCCTGAGAAGCTGGTCCAGAGGCTGCAGTTGGTGCAGAATGCCGTGGCCCATCTCCTTGTCTGTGGTTGACTGTGATCTTGTAATGTCTGAAATTACCCAGAGAGACAGTTAGATTTCCCCACCCACAAATGGGGAAGAGAAAGGGAGTTTATGAGTGCTGAGAGATGATGGAACAGCTGGAAAATAGGGATTTCCTCTCTCCAATGCACACAATAGTTGTTTTCAGAGTTAGGAACCACTGTACCCACTTTAACCACACTTTTGACAGAGGTAGGTACATCCCCTGTTATCTCCCTGCTCATGGGAACACAAGGAGAAGGTAAAGTTAGGTAACAGATACTTACCTTCCAAAAAGCACCCATGAGGACAAGCAAGAAAGAAACTGTTAAAAAGGTTCAAAAAGATTCCGTCAATGAAATATATTCCTTCTTGGCAGTGACATCTTAAAGATCCTACAAGGTAAGTATCAAAATGTCAAGGTATGCCTGAAAGTCAATGGATTTAAATTTCTGATATTTCAGTTTTCCAACCCTCTTGAGAAAAGCCTCGTGTTGGCTCAGTTTGCACAGCATAATAAGAAAGAATGGTATTTAGACGAGACTGCTAGCAATCTTAATACTTGATATTGGTCAAAAAGCCTTCAAAAGTGACAGGTCTGACAGTTTTATTTCATTTCCAAGTGTGCCAAGCACATCTCTAAATTGTCTGTAATATAATCAGAAAGTGCTGACCCATAATCCACAAAAATAGCATAAATAATAAATTCCAGTTTAGTGAATCTCATACCAAAGACAAGCTCTCATGATAATATACGTATTATCTTATTCTGTCCTCTCCATTACCCTGTCAGTTTATGTGAACAAGATGCCTCAGTTCTTCAAAGCTCAAAGCACTACTTACACTAGTACTGCTACATCTGTGCTGCTCTCCAAAGTATTTCAATTATTTATCTCAATTCGCCAAGGCAGTGAATGTCCCTCACATTCCTCTTTTAGATTTGTAAAATCACAGAGCTCATAATTTACAGTCTGTAGGAGGATACTAAATCTCCTAACACTGAAATCTTTTTTTTTTTTTTTTTTTAAGATTCAATGATCCATTTTGATCAGTCTATAACTTCTTTCAGACATTGTAAAGTTGTCTTGCCTGAAGCTACTGCAAAGCACTCAGAATCCATAAGGGAGAGAAGAGATGTCTCTATTCAGTTACTCACTTTAAAATATTCTTGTCATTTACGCTTTACTTACACTCGCATGCTCGTATATATTTTTTAAAGGCTAACCCTTTTATGTAAATCTTTGTGATTATGTCAGCCTAGAGAGAGCTTTGTGTTTGTCACATTGGTCCTAAATGTAACAGATAGAGACAAAGTAGCTTAGATGATACCTTCTATTGGGCCAACCTCTGTTGGACAGAGTATATAAGGTTTTGAACCACATAGAGCTCCTCCTTAGGCATGCAAGTTCTGACTTATTACATGTATGAGATAGAGTTATAGAACTATAGAGTTTGAAGGGACCTCAGCAGTATCTAGACTAGCCTCCTGATTCAAGGCAGGATATCCTTCACCTACATAATTTCAGACAGATTCTAGTCCAGCTGGGCTTTGAAAACATCCAAAGAAGGAGATTCTACAAATTCCCAAGCCACCATATTCCATTGCACAATAGTTCTTAAAGTTAGAACGACAGGGAATTGGCTTAAATTACACTAATGTTGATTCCCCTTAAGAATTATTAGGGATGTGTGAACAGACTGCAGTTCGGATGTTTGGACATTCAGTCCAAAAACTTAGTTCAGGTTCATGGGTTCAGTCCCATGGAGTTTGGACCTCCCCGAACATTCAGAAAGTATGACCATGGCAGAGTCTTGAGGCACTCCAGGGGTGCCCAGGGGGGGATTGTTGACCTTTGGAAACACAGCATCAGCAGCAGAGACCAGGAAGGCTTGGTGCTTAGAACCCTGGGTTGCCCGGGTAGGCAGGCTTGGTGCTTGGCCCCCGGGGGTGCCTGTGGGGGCATGGCTGGCCATCTAAGATGCAGCAGCAACAGCAACAGAGGCCAAATATTGCAGGCTGCCAGGCATCGACGAAGCAGTGGCAGAGGCCTGGCCAGGGTTTGGTGTCTGGCACCACTACTTGGCTGGGCATTGCAGGCTGGCATCATACTCGACTTATCTCAAGAAGCTCTACTGAAAATTGGTCAAGCCTTGCACAGTGGTGAATCTTGTGGACACCCAGCCCCAGCCCACCAGTGCACTCATCTGAACTATTCCCCTCTACAAGAGGGAGGAGTAAATGGCTGACGTGCAGTACCGGTAGAAGCAGCAGACATTGGATTGCCAGGGCACAGTAACTGCAGCTGGCAACCCAACTTTCCTGGGCATTGCAAACTGGATGTCATCGGTGGAGCAGCGGCAGAAGCCCAGACAGGGCTCAGTTGCTGGCACACCTACTTGGCCGGGAGTTGAAAGGCTGGCGGGCATAGGTGGAGCATTGGCAGACAGTGAAGTGGAACGATAGTCTTCCCTGCCTGAAAGGTAGACCCCAGAACCCTGACGGTGGGTTCTGGAGCTGGAGTGGCTGGCTTTTTCTTGATGCGGTGGAATGATGCCTCTCTGTGAGCAGAATGACAGCCCCAGAATGCTGATGGTGGGTCCTGTGACTAGAGTGGCAGCTTCTGGATGACGTGTATGGGCATTCCTGCCTGCCTGGAATGTAGGCCCCAGAAACCTGTTGGTGAGTCCTGGGACTGGAGTGGCAGCTTCTGGATGTAGTGGAATGACAGCCCTCCCTACCTGGAATGTAGGCTCCAGAACCTTGACGTTGGGTCTGGGGGCTGGAGTGGCTGGCTGTTTCTTGATGTGGTGGAATGATGGCTCCCCGTGAGTTGAATGATGGCCCCAGACCCTGATGGTGGGTCCTGGGTCTGGAGTGGCAGCTTCTGGATGATGTGGATGGACAGCCCCTGTGCCTGGAACGTAGGCCCCATAACCATGGCAGTGGGTCCTTGGACTGAAGTGACTGTCTGTTTCATTATGTGGTGGAATGATGACTCCCCGTTAGGGGAATGATGGCCCCAGAACCCTGGTAGTGGGTCTTGGGACTAGAGTGACAGCTTCTGGATGACTTGGAATGACAGCCCTCCCTGCCAGGAATGTAGGCCCCAGAATCCTGATGGTGGGATCTGGGGCTGGAGTGGCTGGCTGTTTCTTGAGGTGGTAGAATGACAGCTCTAAGTGAGTGGAATGATGGCCCCAGAAACCTGATGGTGGGTCCTGGGGCTGGAGTGGCTGGCTGTTTCTTGATGCGGTGGAATGACGGCTCCCTGTGAGCAGAATGATGACCCCAGAACCCTGATGGTGGGTCCTGGGACTAGAATGGCAGATTCTGGATGAAGTGGAATGACAGTCCTCCCTGCCTGAAACGTAGGCCCCATAACCCTGAAGGTGGGACCTGGGACTGGAGTGGCTGGATATTTCTTGATGCGGTGGAATGACAGCTCCCTGTGAGCGGAATGATGGCCCCACAACCCTAAGGGTAGGTCCTGGGGCTGGAGTGACTGCTTCTTCATGCCAGGTATAACACCTAAATCTATCTAATCTAATCTAAATAAATGAAACTATGGAGGTAAATGTGTTGAAATGGGTGAAATAGGAAGAGAATGGCAATGGATTGGGAGGGACACAAACTACTGGGAGAGGGAGAGTTCTCAAAATGCCCGCTGACTGGATCAGTGGCTAGCTCAGAACAAATTGGACGGGGGGAGGACAATTACTTTTTGTTACTTGCATCGGTGGAGCAGTGGCAGAGGTCCAGCCAGGGCTTGGTGTCTGGCACCCCTACTTGGCCAGGTGTTGCAGGCTGGCTGGCATTGGTGGAGCAGCAGTAGAGGCCCAGCCAGGGCTCGGTGGCTGGCACCCCTACTCAGCCTGGTGTTGCAGGCTGCCAGGCATCGGGGGAGCAGTGGCAGAGGCCCTGCCAGGGCTTGGTGCCTGGCACCCCTACTCAACTGAGGATTGCATGCTTCCAGGCATAGGTGGAGCAGCAGCAAAGCCTGGCCAGGGTGTAGTGGCTGGCACCCCTACTCAGCCAGGTGTTGCAGGCTCGCATTGTACTTAACCAAGCTCAAGAAGCTCTACTGCAAATTTGGCAAGTCTTACCGATGGTCAATCTTATGGACACCCAGACCCCACCCACTGGTGCAGCCATCTGAGCTATGCCCAGCCCCTGCATATGAGGAGCAAATGGCTGATGTGCAGTACCATCAGCAGCAGCAGACATTGTATTGCCAAGGCACAGAGCCCATGGCACAGCAGAAGTGGCATCAGCAGAGGCAGGAGCAGTGGACATTCAATTGCTGGGGCACAGTACCTGTGGCACAGCAGTTGTAGCCTCAGAAGCACCAGAAATTACATTGCCGGGCCACAGCACCCATGGGATAGCAGTGGCGGCAGCAGCAGAAATTGGATTGCCAGGGCACAGAACGCATGGCAGAGCAGAGGGTGTATTGGCAGCAGCAGCAGACATTGGATTGCCGGGGCACAGAACCCATGGCACAGACAGCAGAAGCAGCTTTGGTAGCAGTGGCAGACATTGGCATTGGCAGAAGAAGAAGACGACACTGGATTTCCCGATAGCAGAACCCATGGCACAGCAGAGGCAGCATTGGCAGCAGCAGCAGATATTGGATTGCCCAGGCACAAAACCCATAGCACAGAATAGGCAGCATTGGCAGCAGCAGCAGACATTGGATTCCTTGGGCACAGAACCCATGGCACAGCAGAGGCAGAGGAAGCAGACATTGGATTACCAGGGCACAAAACACATGGCACAGCAGAGGCAGCAGAAGCAGACATTAGATTGCCCGGGCACAGTACCCGTAGCACAGCAGAGGTGACATCAGCAGCAGACACTGGATGGCCAGGGCACAGAGCCTGTGGCACTGCAGAGGCCACAGCAGCAGCAGAAGACATTGGATTGCTAGGGCACAGAACCCGTGGAACAGCAGAGATGGCAGCAGCAGGATTTGCCTGTGCCCAGCACCCATGGAGCCAGAATGGTAGGATTTGGCAGGGAAGAGCTCCCATACAGCAGCAGACAGCAGCAGCAGGATTGCCCAGGCACATTTGGATACGCCAGGGCAGAGCACCCATGGACCAGCAGACAGCAGCAGCGGGATTTCCAGGTCAGTAGGGCACATCACCCAGGGTTGCCAGGGTAGGTAGACAGGCACCTTGGCATGAGAGGTAGGCAGGCTGGGGTAGGGCTTTAGCTTTGCCCACAGAGTGGACAGACAGGCACTTTGGCATGAGCAGAAGGCAGACTGAGGCAGGGTTTAAACTTGGCAACCAAGGTAGGCAGACAGGCAGCGTGACATAAGCATCGGAAGGCAGACTAAGGCAGGCTTTGATCTTGGCCACGTGGGCAGGGAGACAGGCACCGTGGCATGAGCATCAGAAGGCAGACTGAGGCAGGGTTTGATTTTGGCAACCTGGGCGGATGGGTAGACAGGCAGCGTGGCATGAGAGGCAGTAGTGAAGGCAGTAGTGCCTCACTGTCCCCAATCAGAGTGATGTCCCACAAAGGGGAGTACTGGGACCCTGAGGCTGAACAACTGCCCACCATGCTGCTACCACTCTCGCTGTGCCCCCTATAGCTGCTGCTGCTATTGCTGCTGCTCCTCTCCCTGCTGCCATTGCCCTGGGATTGGGCCCTGCCTCTAGCAGCCGGAGTGGGATCCACCAGCCCTGGACTGCTGGGGATCACATCAGTACTGGTGGTCGAGGCCATTGGTGGCCCTGGAGGAACATCCAACCCCGAAGCACCTGCACCTGCTCTGGCAGCTGCGGCAGAGACAGCTTCAGCCTCCTGGAATGCAGGCCTTCCAGTTTCCTGCATGGTGGTGGAGGACACTGTCAGGAGACGCCATTGAAACACACCTCTTGTGCCACTGCTGGGAGCCTCTGAAGCCTGTCTGCCAAAATCAGGCCTGTGCAGTTTGGGGAGTGGTGATGGGCTCGGGCTGCTGCTGATGCCTGCCACTCCATTGGCACGGCCCTTGCCACCTCTGCCACATGCCCCATTGCCTGCCTTACAGGCAGGAGACCAACCTCTCCTGTTTCCCTTCTCCATTTTTCCTTTACAAATTATGCAGAGGAAGATTTTATATTTTTAAAATTGTATTTATTTAATCAAAATGTGGAATATAATATATATCTACTATACTCAGGCCCCCGAGTCTTCCGCGCTCCCGCGATTCGCGGGATTTGCGCAGAATCCTGCCCTCGGCAGGATTCTCGCAGAAACTGGGGAAATCCCCGCGGATTTCCCTTCCTGCGGCGGTGAGCCAATCAAGGACCAGCTTTATTGAGGCCACAAGCCAATCAGGGGCTTGCGCGGCCTTTATAAAGCTGGTCCCATCAGCACATGTGACCTACTTGAAG
>QEPC01003140.1:76276-145842 GCA_003113815.1 Sphenodon punctatus | reverse complement strand
GGCAGTCTCCCCCCTGCCATCCCCCCATAACCTCCCGCTCACCCCTGCCAGGCTGCTGAGGATCTGAGTCTGGGGACTCAGCTCCGATAGGCCCCAAATCTGGTACACTCTGCCCACCCCAAGCCACGCCCCCTTAGCCCATTTCCGGCGCGCCGGCGGCTTTGCCGCCGGCACAGGGCCACTAACACTATATTTTTCCGGGCCACTTTTATTTCCCAATCCGCCCCTGAGCGCAGGGAGCATGTAAAGACTCCCCGTGTGGCTTTCGTTTTGAATACGGGGCACCGGAGGTGCTTCTAAGCGCCTTGTGTAAAAGTGGCCTTAGAGTCTATGAACTGTTTCTGTTGATCCTGCTCAGACTTGAAGGCTGAAGGGCAGTTACTGTGTCACATACAGATATTGAAGAAATGGATGGGGTGGGGGAATACACCCTAAAAGCTATAGTATTATCTGCATAGATTCACACATCTAACATCTCAGGAAAAGAATGAACTTTTTTGATAAATATCAGAATGATGTTTTGCATGCTAAATGACAACATGGTTATGTCAGTTCAGTCACGCAAGTTAGCTGGAGAAACTCACCATAGCCTCTGCCTTTTCATGTGTTCTCGCATAATTTAGAACAGCCTCAGGGGTACTATAAATTATGCCAGGTTGTAACAGCCCACTTGGGGCTACTGAATGTATCACAGATCACCAGAGTACATGGGGCACTCAGCCCATATGACCACTCCCATTGAGGAAACATTTAGTAGCTAGGTGAGGATAGTAGTTGCAGGGAAAAGGCCAATGGGTAGTAAACATAATAAAAACACTAGAAATATAGATCAAGAACATCATGTTCAAGCTACGGGTCAGTTTATTTGGTACTGGTGGTGAGACCTCATTTGGAGTAATGTGTTCAGTTTTAAGAACTCAAGAAGAATGCTGAGAAAATGAAGAGCATTCAGAGGAGAATAATGAATATTATAAAGGAGCTGGAATGCAAGTCTTTTTGGCGCATCTGGAATGAAGCAAGGACAACATGTTGGGTTTGAAAGGCCACATTCTTTATTCAAATTGGAATTATGCATGGTGGGGGTAATTGCCCTTAGGCAATTCAAGTCCAGTGCTAACTTCTATAAATGGGTACTTAACAACCCCAACAAAGGGGAGACTTGGATGTACCCTCCATAACCTGCCTTTATTACCCAACTCAAACGTTTCCCCTCTGTCGTTGGCTAACGGCCGCCTCCGGAGGGGACAAGGTCCTTCCGGATCAGAGCCAAGGATTTAAGTTACCGCCAGCTTGGGGACCGCTCATATCCCTTCCCGCCTTTGCCAGCAACTCACCTTGGGAGGTTAATCCTGTGGCTGGCCATGCCCAGCCAATGCCCTAGGTGTTCCCCATACATCTCTTAGGAAGATGCTTCTTTTACTACATATTATTACAAACTTACAACAGCACTGGAGCCCTGCAAGAATGCGACAAGAGTAAACATAACTACTACTACCCTCCCAAATCCTGACTACTTGTGATTGATCAGCCAAAACAATGACACTATGAGGAAGGCGAAAAATGAGAAAAACTATTCTGCCCAATTGTGTTTTCTCTACAAAATTCCTTCCTGGCCCCTGCTAAAGCAACCGGTTACACCTGTAGTATCTCTGGGAGGGCGGGTCGGGGCAAGCAGCTCTCCAACGGCGCTCAGAATGATGCCGAATGCTTCAGAGGGCGGGCAGGCACCACGCAAGAGGCGGGGCCTCCCACTCACACCTGATTGGCTGCCTGCCCATTGCTGGGCAGATTACATCCGGGCCACTGAGGGATCCTCGCCACGGCCCGGCGTTCTCACACCAGCATTCCCGCCAGCGGCGCTGCCTGCGCCGCCCAGAAGAGAGGCTGCAGCCTCTCAACACTCTTGCTCCATTCCTTCTAGGGGAGCTCACCAAATACCCTAATGGCTGCCTAGAAAGGCAGGCCAAGGGTCCATATGAGATAAGGCTGAAGGAATTGGGAATGTTTGTCCTAAAGGAAAAGACTGGAAGGATGTGATAGTAGTTTTCAAATATCTAAAAGGTTGCCACAAAAATAATGGAGAACAATTGCTCTTCACTGCCACAGAGGATAGAACAAGAAGAAATAGCTGCAAGGCAGATTTTGGTTAAATATTAGGGGAAGTTTCCTAAATGTAAAAAAGGTCAGGCATTCCCAGGAAGGGTGTAGAACTGCCTTCACTCAATGTTTTCAAAAACAGGTTGCTGTGAGAGCATCCTGCACTGGAGAATAGGGTTGGATTAGGTGACCCTTGAGTTTCCTTTCAATCCTAAATCATTCTATAAAGTGGGATATTCCAAAGGACATAGAGTAAAAACAAATGAGACAGTAACCCACTCTGGCCAGTTTTGTCCTGCAGTGACTCGCAGGTTACTGACACGTTTGTGCTCGGGCCACCAGTTGTTTGCTCAAGGTGTGCTGATGGCTAGCCTGGCCTGTCACTTGGCAAAGTGCCAAAGTCACAGCCTGGGATACCACCCCCCACCCCAGGGGTCACTCCAGGGCAAAGTGGGCCACAGTGGGTTGAAACATATGGTCTAACCCACCGTGACCTGTTCCCAGATTAAAACCGCCATGGCTGACTGCAATGGCAATCCGTGTTTGGCTTCCATGGCTGCTCATCATGGGGGAAGGGGCGCTGAGTGCAATGTGGGGGCAGGGCTGGGCTGGCTTCCTGTCTGGGGTCAGATGTGGTCAGTTTCCTGATCTGACCCTGGCCGTGTCAGCGGCCATTCAACCCAGCCAGCGTTGCCACGGCTCTGCTGTCACTTCTGGTTTTACCCATAGTTGGTCAGTCTAGAGTGTAGACTCTGGGTGAATCTCATATTGTATGGTAGACAAGCATTGTGATCTCCTGGCTGCTTAGCACTGGTGCTAGGCTAGCCCATAACACTACTGCAAGTCCCATTCACTTCAATAGGACATGTGATAGTGCAATTGCTGAGTGCCATTGCTGAGTGCCAGAGCTAAAAAGATGAAGGATTATACCTTGTATTACGATGAAAATTGACAAATGCAGTTTGAAAATAGTTTGGAAGTCTCCAGGAGAGGGCCAAGGACCCTATGTAGGTCATCAAGTCAAAATCTCTCAATTTAAGCTGAAGTTTCTTTGAAGATTCTTGCTTCATAGCAGTGCTACTGACAAAACACACAAGTGTGTCTCATGCATCCTTTTTACCTGTCTCAGAAGTTGTTTTTTGTTACAATAGGACACATTAGTAAATCAGCTGAAGTGAAATTCAGTAGATACACATAGCATCCAATTACATCTTTGTGGGGTGAAAAGCATAGGAAGCTCCAAATCATCTTTAATAAATCTCATGATATTACCACGAAGCTTGAAAACCTATGAGGCAGCTCGTAATGTCAGCTTCTCCATTAAAGCAGAAAATTGCATGAAAAAGCATTTCTGCTCCAATGCAACAGTTTCACATATGATAGATTGCTTGCATTGAGTTTGAACTGGGCAAAACCTAATGTTGCTCACTCTTTGAATGGACATGAAGACTTAATGTTCCTCTGAATAAAAGTTTACATTTGGGGACAAGGCTACATAATATGTTTGAAAGGGGCCTAATATCTTTATAAATTCTCCTTCTCTAAACATTTTGATTTTCTTGCCCAAGATAACTGATTACCTTGTATGGTGTCCAGATGGACTGCCTCAGTACAATCTTAACAGTGTAACAAGAATAGGTGAAAATTGCACTCCTTACATTTCTCATTATAATCATAATCACAATAACAGATTCGTGGTTTGCCATCTCCTGTTCTTGTTAGATTTGCTGTCACAGAAATAAGACACTGGAATTGTAATGCCAATATAGTCTGTGAAACAGTAATTGGCTCTACCAGTGAGTCATTTAAATATTATGCATTATGATTATCAAGCTAGACCTTTTCTCACATGATGCCAAAGCTGTAAAGAAGAATAGGAATGCCAATCAAACTGTAAAATACTGAGAAGGTCATAGCAGAAGAGATTGCTATTAGTACAAGAGGCTGTAAAATTCTAGTAGTTCATTCTTGTGAAAAAAGAGGAGGCGGGGATAGAAAAAAAAACATACAGAGCAGAGAACGGCTCATCATGATGCAATCCTCCACCATTAATGTCAATAGCTTGAGCTACTGTTGAACCACTGACTTCAATGAGGGCAGGATCACACCCTTTGTGTAGAAGCTGAAACAAATATATCAACAGAAAATATCATAGCCAAAGATTTCACCTGCTTCAAATAGGGTCAGATGAAGCAGATAAGAAACACTGTTCATTTCTGGAAACAATTAAATGTTTTTAAAAGGTATTTGGTGGGTGGGGCTATGGATAGAGGTTGGTTGGGAGGTTGTTAGTGGGGGATGGGTGGAGGAACAGTTGGTGAGGGTTATTAGATCAAGGCCAATCAACCTTATTGGTCTTATTGGACCTGGTGACAGCTTTTGATACTGTTGACCAAGAGATGTTGGTGACTCATCTGCTGGACCATGCTGGGGAGGGCGGGATTGTTTTTGAATGTTTCCACTCATTCCTGGACAGATGAACTTAAAATGTGGTCTTGGGGGACTGTTCTTCATCTCCCTGGGATCTCTTGTGTGGGGTCCTGCAGGGTTCTATTCTGTCCCATCTCTTGTTCAACGTGTACATGCAGCCATTGGATGAGGTCATGAGAAGATTTGGAATGTGGTGCCATCAATATGCTGAGGACACCCAACTCTACCTCTTGTTTTCAGAAGACTCAGGCCCCGCAGTCTCATTGTTTAATCGATGTCTGGCAGCTGTGGGGGACTGGATGAAGGCAAGTCACCTAAAGTTAAATCCCGACAAGACGGAGGTGATGTTGGTGGGTAGGATCATAGATGGAATGTGCCTGCCTTGGTTCCTCATGTACTCAGACTTGGAGTGCTCCTTGACACGCAGCTCTGCATGGATGTCCAGGTGGCTGCTGTCCCGAGGAGCACATTTTGTAAATTACACCTGGTATGGCGGTAACAACAATATACATCTCAGACTGAGACCTGGCCACCATCATCCATGCCTTGATTACTGTAACGTGCTCTATGTGGGGCTACCCTTGGTAATGGTCCAGAGGCTGCAGCTGGTGCAGAATGCGGTGGTTGCCTCCTTATGGGGACGGGACACCAGAAGCACATAACTGTTTACTGCACTGGCTGCCTATAGCCTCCTTGGCCTGATTCAAGGTGTTAGTATTGACATATAAAGCCCTACGCGATCTGGATCCAACCTACCTATGGGACCGCCTCACTCCCTGGGTTCTGGAGTGACCTCTGCGGTTAGTCAGGAGTACCTTTTTGGAGGTCCCCCATGTTTGGCGGGGGGCCATGATGGAGAGGGCATTCTCAGTTGCCACACCCCATTTATGAAACTCCCTTATGGTGAAGTTTCACTTGTCCTTGGATCTCCTTTCCTTCAGGTGCCAATGTGAAACTTGGCTTTTCCGCCAGGAGTTTGGTCCGGGAGATGGGTAGTGGGAGGGATTAGTTGAGATGTGGGGGGATGGGGAGGTTTTTATGACTCAGTTTTATATTTTTTAGGGATGGGCGAACACAGTTCGGAAGTTTGGACCGAACTCAACCAATTTGGTCGACCGAACTGAACTTCTGAACTAAACTCGATTTTTGAACCGAACCAAATTTCTGAACTCAGCTCTGTTCGCCCATCCCTAAAAGATAATATTCCATTTAGTTCAATGGGGCTGAATTTCTGAACTTTGTTTGGAAGTTTGGAGTTCGGACCGAACTTGAATAGTTCGGTCGACCGAACAGAACTTCCGAACCGAACTTCCAAATCGAACTGAATTTCCGAACTCAGTTCTGTTCGCCCATCCCTAATATTTTTATTGTTGATCTTTTGTTTTTAAAATTGTTTATATTGTATTGTTTATTGTATGCCACCCTGAGATGCTGTAGCAGGAGGGAGCAGAATATTATTTTATTTACATAAATAAATATTTATTATTTATTATTATTATTTTCTTATTTATTTTTATTTTTAATTTTTCCCTGTTCTTGCCACCAATGGCAGCTCAGGGCGGCTTACAATATATAAAATACAAGTAAAAAACAACCAAAAATATAAAAACATACAATACTCTCCAATTAGTGCTGAAACTCAGTATTCAAAATTATTCAGATTTTACCAATTATTTCAGTACTCAACTCGGTCTTACTGAGTACCGAGTAACGGAAGAATTCAGTACTTGGTACTCAGTCCAGTTTTGGATCAATATATGGGGTGCCCCTATAAGGTGATTCGGTACTCAGTACTGAGAAAATACTCGGTACTCAGTTTTATTTTATGGAGTACAGAATAGCGAGTTTTTTGATCCAGTTCTTGGAAACTTGGAAATACTTGCAAATAAAAAAAATATTATTCCTTTCAGCTCTACTCCCAACCCTTCACCACCTTCCACACCTCATCACTCACCCCTATCCCTGCACAACACTCCCCTCCCGTAACCCTCACCGAAACCCCCAGACAAACCCCACCTATCCCAGCCTGCCAAACACCTTCCCAAATAAAAGTGTTTTGCACTGCCTCCGGAAGATAGTCAGGCTTGGGCTCAAGTAAACCTCCTGCAGAAGGGAGTTCCACAACATAGGGGCAGCAACCAAGAATGGTCTCTCACACGACTCTGCCCCATGGATAAGGGTAACAGACATAATGCGCTGGAGGGCACCCATAGTTGACCGTAGGGGCCGCAAAGGGTCATGGTAAGATAAGCGGTCTTTCAGATAAATGGGACTCAGAACAATAGGTTTTAGGGCTTTAAAGGTCAAAACCAGCACCTTGAATTGTGCCCAGGAAGCTAAGCTATAGGCAGCCAGTGGAGACTTTGGAGCACAGGTGTAATGTGCTACCAGAGACTCATCCCTGAAAGCAGCTGTGCCACTGAATTCTGCACCAGCTGCAGCTTCTGTGCAGTCTTCAAGAGCAGCCCCATGTAGAGTGCATTTCATTAATATAGCCTTGAGGTGATGAAAGCATGGATGACAGTGGCCAGATCTGAATCAGAAAGAAAGGGCTGAATCCTCCTCTCTAGATGGAGTTGGTGAAAAGTGCTCCTGGCCACCACCGCAACCTGACAATACAGGCACAGAGAGGGATCCAAGGGCACTACAAGACTGTCAACCAGTGACCAGAGGCGGCTGGAGACCCATCAATGACAGGTGACTCAATCCCCTCCAAGTCATAAGACTGGCTAACTATCATCACTTCAGTCTTGTCCGGATTCAGCTTCAGTCAGTTTACCCTCATCCAGTCCTCAACAGCAGCCAAGCATCGGGTAAGCACCGAGACTGCAGAACCAGGGTCTGATGAAAAAGTGAGGTAGAGATAAGTGTCATCAGCATACTGATGACATGTCACCCCAAACCTCTGTGTGATCTTGCCCAACAGCCTTGAACAAGAGGGGGGACAGAATAGAACCCTGAGAGACACCACAGGGAAGGTCTCAAATAGATGACGAGCAATTGCCCATCAGCATCTGCTGGGACCTCCCCACAGGAAAGAGCAAAACCACTCAAGAGCAGTCTCACGCACTCCCACCAGGTCTTGCAGTCATACTAACGCCACGTCATGATAATCTGTATCAAAGACCGCAGAAAAATCTAACAAGATCAACAAGGTAGAATTCCCCTTGCCCATCCCCAGGCACAGGTCATTGACCAAAGCCACAAGCACAGTCTGCGTGCCATACCCAGTACCAAAACCTGACTGAAACAGGTCCAGGAATCCAACAGCATAGATATGTGCCCAGAGCTTTCGGGAAACCGCCTGTTCAATAATATTTTTAGGAAATGTTAAAGACAGGTCAATAGCTGGCTACGGCATCGACAATTTCCAGAAATGGTAGGGGGGTGAGCAGGAAAAAGGGGGCAGACTCAGACGATATCTTAACATTCTATTAGCTAGAAGGAGTCAACAGCAAATAGAATGATGAAAAACTGTACTGAGTCTGCCTCTTCCATTCAGCTCCCCCGCTCCCTTTTAGAAAGATGGTGGAAGGTGTGTGTGTGTGAAGGGAAGAGGCAGGCTCAGCACAACTTTTCAGTTGAGGGGGTGAATTCCCATCTCATTCTCATTTGCAAGAATGAGACGAGAATTGTATTTCTCCTTGAGAAAGACAAGAAACTGAGAACCTAGTTTCAGCCCTAGTGATTCTGACTCTTATATAGTGCTAACAGTGCCAAAGCAAAATAACAAAAATACCAAAGTGGCTGAAATAAACAAATGGGAATAACTGAATAAACAGATACACTGAATGTCATTTCCATGGTCAATAGTCATTCAAATATTTAGTGGCCTATCAAAAATGCGAGATAAATTCACCAATACAAAAATGTCTACTGATTCCAGCTCTACCTCTTTGTGTTAATGAACTAGATTGTCAATGCTCTGGCAATGGGCACATTGTCAGCATTCAAGAGAACACAAACAAACAAAATAAAGATCACATTATCCCTTGCTTCATAATCCCTTTCTAAATAAGTATTCTGTAATCCCTTGCACTGAAGTCAATGAAGTTACAACATGACAAAATTTGTGTAATGAATTCCCCCTGCCCCCAGCTAATTTATGTATATTTTTATCTAATCCAGAGGTTTCCAAACAGTGGGTTATGACCCAAAATGGAGTCATGCCATCTTCCAATGCGGTCAAGAATCTGATTGCTATTTTCTGTCATTTTTTGTCTGAGGTCATGGGATTAAACTAAGTATCAATATTGGGTCTCATAGACAAAATGTTTGGGAATCACTAGAGATGGGACACAGTCTTTTCTTGGTTTCTATTTTCTGAGGGGTTTGGATCCCTGTTTTTCAGTACAACTTTTTGTTTCAGTTTTCAGACTACAGTTCTCTTTCTTTCCCATTTGAAGTCAATGGGATATCTTCCCCTTGACTTCAGTTGGGAAGAAAAAAATAACAGCTATCCAGGAAAGAACCCCTGCCCCATCCCTAACCCCCTACCACTCCCAACTCCATGGACAGGAGGTCAAACCTCCCCCCCACCACACACATCATTACCCCACTACTGGCCTCAGAGTGTGGGGGGTGGGAAACCTCCCCCCCCCCAAACACACATACATCATTACCCCACTACTGGCCTCAGAGTGTAGGGGTAGGGAATCCATGTCCCTATCACCCTCACCCCCAGGGCCTGTCTTTGCTCCCAGCCCCCAGGGCACTGCCGTCTCACATGTACTTACTTGTATGTGCCTTGGAGAAGGGTGTGTGTGTGTTTGAGAAACTGTCATCTTTGGTGCTGGCTGGGTTTCCTCTCCTGTCAGGCAGCCACAGCTGTTGCCAAACCGGCATGTCTGCAGCCACTGTTGGACCACGCCTCAGCCTCTGCTGGACCAGGCCACAGCCACTTCTGGGAGAGGTCATGCTCGGCCGCAGCCACTGTTGGGCTGGGCTCCAGTCACTGCAGCTGTAAAGGTCGGCAGTGCTGGCAGGCCTTCTTCTCAGGGAGGGCACACTGCTGGAGCTCCCTGTTCAGGCAGTTCACATGCACAAAATGGACACTAGTGTCCATTTTGTGCATGTCCAGCCCTTTTCCAATAGCATAGGTGCAATTTTCAAAAAGGACAGCCTTTCTTTGTATGCATGGAGCCATTACAGGTTTCCCTTTTTCAAAATGGGCTTTCCTGACTTCGAATGGGAAGTAACAGAACCGAAAATCGGGAACCGTAAAGGACCATATTTTGGACCCTTCTGTTTTAAACAAAAACAGCCATTTTAGGACTCTTTCGGTTAAGACTGAAACTGAAATTTCCACCCCTAGGTATCACTGATCTAGCCCATTATTAATGTAATCTTAAATTGGAGTCATTTTTTAAAATCTCTGCTGCAATCTAAAGCTGGCATCTTCATTGAAGTGTCACTATAAATGACTAGGAGTCTTTACTACTCATAAATACTCAACTCTAAATCCAAAGCCTTTATGAAATAACTCTAGTTTTGTACACTTTAGCTGAGATCAGAATTATATCCCTGACATTTCCACACAAAGTAGTAATGTCACCTTAAATATCCATCCTCTGCATACAAACAGACTCAGTGGCCCTGTAAATAAACTTTTCTTATTATTTATTTTCCTCCCCCTCTGTGATTCAGAAGGGGAGCAGATGTTGCCAATAACAGTGGAGGGGACTTTGATTGTTGGGTGGCTGGGGCTGCAGCAGTGACTACCTCTCACAGCAGTGCTATGGCACCACAAAAGAAGCTGTTGTAAAGCAACATGGCCTGGGGCTGGAGAGATTCTAGGATCAGAAGAACCAGTACAGCTTAGGGTGGCTCCAGTATATGAAAGATGGCATCTCCTAAAGTCATATTTGATGGTTATTGGTAGCCCCTAGCACTCACACATTTAGGGACCTCTTGAGCTTCCATACTCCTGCCCCTTGAAGATCAGTGCAGAGCTAGGAACCCGAGGATGGAAGATTACTGAAGGGCAGTGTCCTCAAACAATGGGTGAAAATAGACGTGATGGTGGCAACTGGCAAGGTGCCTCCTCAGGCTGCCCAGGGGGGCCAACTGCAGCCACGACTCCCTAGGTTGGCAGGTCCCCCTTTACCCTGGTGTAGGAGATACTGTCACAGGTCCCACCATGCCCCGGGTCACCTGAGGAGCTGTTCACTGTCCAATAGGACTTCTTTCCGGTCCCCTGTCCCGGACACCAGAAGTCGAATGACTTCTCTTGGTTGTTGAGGATTACATATGAAGGGTGACGTGCTTTCGAGATACAGTCTGGGAACAATAAAGATGTAACCAGTTTTGAACTCATACATTTGTCTCAGTGCTTCCTTTCAACATTGCCACCATTATCAATATGTTGATGTCTGTTTATCAATCTCCTCTAGAGGTCCTCAGTAATTGTCTCTAGCATTGCATATTTTAAATGACTGTACCGTCAGGAAACTTCAGTGCTCTATTCATCACCCCTTTCTGGCATGCAACAAAGCATTATTTCTGGTTCTACAGTTTCTTGAGCAGATCAGTAAACAACTGTACTAGAATCTTCATTTTAATGATGTTATGTAGTTCTGTATACTACACTGCCCTCCTCTGTACTGTATATATAAGCAGGTTACTCCAGTCATTTTATTGATACTATTTGGATACAAGGGCTCAGGGCATGTTATAATAATATATCTAGATGTTTCTATATCACTGTGTGGGTGGGTGTGAATTCATTTTTAAATACAGAAATAAAAATCAATAAATCCCCTATCCCAAAACTTCTCCAGTCTTATCCCTGCCTGCTAAATGCCTAGCCAAAAAGAAAAGTATTTTACAAGCCTGTGTAGTTGTTACAAATGGGCTGTTTAAAGCAAATGCTACATCCTTCAGCATCACGTGAAATCTTAGCTAAATGGGGAAAATATTTTTAGAAGGATCCCAAGAGTTACCTAGAGATAGACACTCAGTGAGTTCCCCAGCCTAACCCTGGGTAAAGATCAAAAATGGAATGACATTCTTTCTGTGACTCTTCTGAAAGTAATTTGACAGACATCACCCTATGACAACAGATGGTGGGAAAATACTCTGAGGTGGAGTCTTTTCTTCCTTCCAAGCAGATTTTTTTTATTTCAGTGAACAACTGGCACAGAAAAGGAACTTCATGTCATACACTATTTATTAGAAATATCAAAGTCCTTTCAACACCAGCTGCTCCCCCCCCCCCCCCATTATGTAGGGGGTGCAGTTATGTTTGGGTGGTGGAGGAATTTCTGCTGCAGGGTTGTGGGTAGATAAGGAGAAAAGAAAGGTAACACTTTAGAGGAAAGCAGCCAGTCAGCAAGGGCAAGTTGTGGGACATAGCAGACAGTTACCGTGAAACAACCCATGCTCCCTTACCCAGCCATCAGGAAATGAATTTTACAAGGGAAGTTTGTATATGTGTTTTCCCTAGTGAATGGGGAAACTGTTAATGATACCCAAGGGCAAACAAAAGAAGTGCAAGAAGAGGCCCAAGGTAACATGGATAACTGGCTTCCTTGGTCCCTGATACACATATGCACAATGCACAGACCAAGCTCTCACTAGTACTTGCACACATGATTCCGTTGATCGAGTTTGCTGCTGCTCGACTGCAGAACCACCCAAATCCACCACTGCAGTCAGATCCACCACTAAGTTTAGCAGCCTGAGCTGCTAAGCTATAGTCACATCTGGGAGAGGGGTTGGGCATTTCCAGTAAAGGAGTAGTCTTTTTTTAAATATCTGCACATAATCCACAGGGCCCATTATATTTAGGGGGGTTGGCTTATTAATTAATTAATTATTATTATTATTATTATTATTATAAACATTTATATAGCACAAGCCATGCACCTGGTACTGTACAGAACATAGAAATAGATGCAATCCCTGCCTGTGGCTTACAATCTAAAAGACAGGGAGAGGGGACAGTGGGAGAGACAGGGGAGAAGACAAACAAACATTCAAGTCTCAGGTGCGTGTGCTTGACTTTGTTACACTTAGATTGCTTGCAGCAGTCTGCAGAGGAGGGCAGACAGTAAGTATATGGGGAACGACTAGCAGGCATTGGGAAAGGTGGTGAGGACAAAATGGGTCTTGAGGAGGGATTTGAAGGAGCGGAGGGAGGGGGCAAGACGGATGTGGGTAGGGAGGGAATTCCAGCATGGGAGGCAGCGAGGGAGAAGGGTCGAAGACGGTCACGTGAGCAGGAGAAACAAGGGAGAGTGAGGGAGGGGACAGAGGACTTGCACACTTGGATCCACTGGTCGAGTTTGCTGCTGCTCGACTGCAGAACCACCCAAATCCACCACTGCAGCCAGATCCACCACTCAGCTTAGCAGCCCTGAGGCTTGTCAAAGCTCCTCTATTATGAGGAGTTTAGGTAGTGAGCTGATGCCAACCCTACCTTAATGTGAAACATGACTGGTCAGACCTAGGGCTCAATTGAATCAGCCTTTTCATCTTCATGGAGTTTCTCCACCATTTTGAAATGTTACACCTAGCTCCACTGCAGATTTTAAACTACAGAAGGACCACATGTGATGTCCCAAATCCAGGGAACGACTATTTTGACCATGCACAAAGATGTTATTTTAGTACTGAACATGTGCAAAATGGTGGTGCCTTGTACTGCACATGTACAAAACACTTGCACCCTATTGTTTGGACTCCCAAACAGCTGGGAGGTTGCAGCCATTTTGCACATGCCGCATAAAGGATGCATCCATTTGTGCATGCACAATACAAGTCCACCGCCAATTTAAATTTCCAACGGATCATCTGGCCCAATGTTCACCAGACAGGGGCAGACTAGGCAGATCCATCGAAGAGAGAATTCATCCAGATTTCTTTGTTTCAGCATTAGCCAGGCCCTCTCTCTGGAGTGTACTAGCCAAGCTCACCCCTTAGTTGCACCACAAAGCAATAGCTGACAGTTTCTTCTATTTGCACCCATACAGCAGCACTCCAACATACCAATGTGAGCTTAGGTTTAAAAGGGAAATGTTTTGGTGCCATCTGACAGTTCAGGTGAAAGTGCAGAGAGTACAGTCACCAGCACAGTGACCTCTCCTGCAGGAACCCTGGGAATTATAGGATTTTCAGGCTTGAATCAGCTGTTCAGGCACAGAAGCCAGATATACTGCTTAAGGATGAAGGTGCCTGCCTTTCCTTTTAGACTGGAGGACTTCAGCACCTTCCTGCAGGATTACACAGTGCTGGGGGACAGAGCCTATTTGTCTGAAGGTTGACAGAATCTATTTTGTCTGAGGGTTTTAAGGCAAGGGTGGGAAACCTTTCCCTCCTGAGAATCTCTTTAAAAATTGGTAAAAGCCAAAAAAACTCTGAGGGCTGCATAGAAGTTGGGGGTGGGGATACTTCAGGGGAGTGCTCAGAAAAAAAAAAGGGGTCCAGGTCATGGATCTGTACCATAGATTCCCCCCAACACTCCTTCTTGTGTACATGCTTCATCTCTGCTCCTGTACTCTGAGTTCAGTTTTTCAGTTCTTGAGGGTAGGAGCTGGATCCAGATGCCTAATCCAGGATCTGGAAAGGGGCTACATAAAAACTAGCCACAGGCCACATTTGTCCCTTGAGCCTGAGGTTCCCCACCCGTGTTTTTAGAAGAGAGTTAGATTCTGTGTGCACGACAGCCAGGAATCTGAAGCATATGGACACCAGCATAGAAGAGTCGGCAGAAAAGGAAAAAGAAAAAGAAAAAAAGAGAGACAAAGTAGTTAGTCTGACCAAATTGCTAGCTCATTCAAAGGCGTTCCTCTGCTGAACCTGTGGACGTATGTTCACTGCACCAAAAAATATTAAATTCTGCAACCAGTGAAGCCAAATTCTGCAAATTCACTGTGAGCATTAATATTTGCATAATTAACTTGATTTGCATATTTATGCAACAATTTATACATTAAAATTTGCTCACCAGCCTGCTTTTTCAACAGGTTTGACATAGAATCACAAATTTGTTAATCAAACATCACTCAGATCCTCTGGAATTTCACCACCCCAGAACTCCCACCTCATGTTAAAGCCCCAGACCTCCCTCACTAAATCATAGGACCCTAAGACATGAGGTCGGTAGCCAATAAATCTTGCATCATCCATGACTCCATCTTGGACTGGGCGGGCGACCTGTGTGTGACAAAGACCTTGCTGGATGTGTTGTTGGGGCCAATTTTGGCTGACCTTGCTCCAACTGGGTACTCCATCCAGCACCAACCCAAGCTAGAGGGTCGGGGTGGGGGAGGCGTAGCCATTGTTTTAAGCGATGGTTTAGTCGCTCTGAGATTTTCAATGCAGACTGAGGCCGCTTTTAGACGAGCTAATGGAACGCGCGTTGCGAGCGCGATTTAGGAATAGGCGCGTTACTCAAGTCCCCCGAGATGGAAGTCGTTAGTTGTTTCCAAACAACCTTCATCAGGCGCATCCCAAAGCAGGCGCATGCATGCAATGTCCATGGTCTATGCGCTTGCTTTGTTCACACCGTGGAACGGAATCAGCACCCGCTTGCAAATGTCGTCAGCTGACTCTACCAGCTGACACTGCCGGACTACAGAAACAACAGAAGGAAGATATCAGAAAGGAAAGCAGTGTGTCATTGGTACTGCCGGTCTGCTGTTGGAGCATAACTTTGCAATCGACTAGGGGGGACAGGTTGCTGGTAGGTGTTCAAGCGATTTTCCTGATCCAAACACTACTTTAGCCACCGCAGCTAAGGGGAAATATGTATTAAAGGTGCCTGATTGGTGCAATTTTTTTCCCCCTATGGGCTTCCCTTCCTGATGCTGGTTTGTGTCCATTTCGTATCGACATGCAGGCAGGGCGTGGATGCGCATGCGCGCACACCACTGCTTGCATACATGTACCCTTTTAGATTGTTTTATTTTATGTTGCTTAATTTAAGACAATACTGATTTTTTATAAAAAGTAAAAACTTCCTTTGGTTGTGGATTTATAGCTGACACCTATACCTAGGTCCACCGTCTATTGGGTTCAATTCCATTAAATACCATAAATAGATTGCATAAATAGACCGCAGTGATATTGGCAATGATATTGACAAGCTTTATATGTTGGGCTGAAACATCTAAACCTCCACTGAACTTAAGAACGATTGGCCTTTGCGACAGCTTCTATCTCGGTAACTTTGAACTTTGTAAGTGGGTAACATTCTATCTTGGATCTTAGTAACTTTTTAATTGGTTGGAATGAAAGATCGAAACCTTAATTAAACTTGATAGTTCAATTAGACTTGAAAAATAAATATAGTTAGTTATCGAATATCCTGTAAACGACTGGTCTGGTCATTCCTTTTTATAGCTCACAGCACATCGCATCCCCATGGAGTTTGCTAATGTCAATTGGAGGGGAGGGAACACACACACACACATTTGCACACACAGTAAGCCACACCCTGGACCTCGATTGTGAAAGGTCTGTGACTATCGAACTTCTATCTGGATATGCCACAAATAATCTAAATTAATTTATAAATGGTATAAAATGAACTTTCGTTATTTTTGATATAAACAGCAATTAAAATTGTTAACTATTATTTTACATTATACATTCAGAACAAGATGGATAGACATACTGATATGGAACTGCAGAATGTATGCCTTGCATTAATTGCATTATTGGAAAGTTTGTTACTTGGACTACATCCATTTCGATTTGGAAACAAGGAAATGTATGGGCTTATTGAGAACATACATATGGATCTAACACGGGTAAGTGAATGTTAATAAAAAAAATAATCTATAAAAAATAAAGAATAATGTATGATCACCAATTGTTGATATGCTGCGTGTGTCTGTTCTTTAAATTAGGCAGGCCATGCAAACAGTGACAGATGTCGATTTACAAGGCATTGATATTATCAGTTAAAAAATTTTTATAAAATCATTTCATTTTATTTCTAAATAGGGATACTTGTAGCGCACACTGTTAAAAACCTATACATTTAGAGATATCCATTCACTTCAACTTAGTCTTCTTTTGAAAGTTCAATTGAATGCACTGAGACACACAAATCCTGAGCAAAAACCTCATAGTAACATAAATGATGCCAGATAAACCATCTGCATTTCATCTCTTCATACTAAAACATGCAAGGACTAAGAAAAATGTCATGCGCATTGAATCACTATCATATTATCATCAACTTTGCACACCAAGCAAACAAATGTTTATTCAAATGATTGTGATCAAAATATATCTGTTAACTCAGAACAGAACCACACTTTCCTTTCCTAGAAAAAAAAAGAAAACTAACGTTTGTTAAACAACAAAGCATCTGATCAATAATTTTACATTTCTTGTTTTTTAAGGGAAGTTGGAAAGAACTACATATCTATCATTTACACCTACTAACTGTTTGGAAAGCACAAACTGTGTTCGAAATCAAAGACGTAAACACATTTGCCCTTCTTTTTAATAAAAATCTCTACATAATACATGATATTTACTACAATGGTCCAATGTGCTTGAAGATTAATTTGTTTTATTGCATAAAAATAAATTTCCTTAAAAAAAATATTTGTGTATTTATCTATCAACATAATTTTCATTTTCAGAGCTTTTCTACAATTGTGTCATGCTGTGCAGAGGGATCTGTGTCAGTGCTGCGAATGGTTGGAACATCGTTGTCTGAAATTGAATTAATGCTTCCCATACGACGAGTTGCTTGGAGCATTCCTAGGAGTGTTGACTGGTGGGCTAACGTCGTAAATAGACCATCCTATGGTGATGACAGATGGATAAACGACTTCTGCATGACAAAGGATGTGTTTTTAAATCTTGTTGAAGGTTTAAGGCCAACGCTTACAAGACAGACAACGAACATGCGTCGACCAATCACCCCTGAAAAGAGAGTAGCCATCGCTTTATGGAAACTTGCCACACCAGACAGCTATCGTTCAGTTGCATCACAGTTCGGTGTAGGTGTCTCAACTGTTGGCATAATTGTCTCAGAGGTGAGCAAGGCAATCAATGAACTACTACTGCACAAAGTGGTTGGTTTCGGCAGCATCGGGGACATAATGAAGGATTCGCTCGCCATGGATTTCCACATTGTATGGGTGCTATTGATGGCAGCCATATTGAAATTAGAGCTCCTAAAATCCAGCCTGAGCGTTATGTATGTCGAAAAAAATATTACTCTTTTGTCCTTCAGGCAGTGGCAGACACCAATCTTGTATTTAGGAATATTTTTGCTGGGTACAATGGACTTGCACATGATTCAAAGATTTTACACGCGTCCCCAATATTTTACAGAAAATATAAAGGCATATTTAGACCGGATCCGGTAATTATGCTGGAGGGACTCCCAGTTCATCCCGTACTATTGGGGGACAAGGCATATCCACTCATGCCATGGCTTATCCGACCTTACAATGACGGCGAATCACCTGCTGCTGACCGATTTATGTTGCGGTTCAATCATTGCAGAAATGTGGTTGAACGAGCTTTTGGTTTGCTTAAGGGATGTTTTCAAATGCTGTCAAAATGTGTTGACATGCATCTAGAAAATGCTGTGGAGGCTGTTGTGGCCTGTTGTGTGCTTCACAACATCATTCAGACCAATTGAGAAGCACTCAGATGGAACCAGGATGCTTTTCCAGATGCTCCTGATAATTACAATTTGGTCCCTTCAGTTGGAAATCTTCCTAGACGCTACAAAAGATTAGGAGTAGTGGTTAGGGAGTCCTACTTTGCTCATTTTGAGCGCAAGAGGAATATGGGGATTCAATGGAGACCGCCGCCACCTCAAAATTGAGAATAGTTCATAGTAGACAACATTGTAAATAAGTTTTAAATTTTCTTGTTTGACTATGTAAATGCATACTTTGAAATAATGTTAATATATAACCTTGTTCGTTATTTATACCTTGACAAACGTTAATTTATGTAATTGTTAGAGGTTATGTTTACAGTATATATTTAGAAGTTATGAGAAATGTAAAATACAGTATGATTATTTATTAATAAATTTGTTCACTTTGTAAGTATATTATAGACTAATTTAAAATATATAACAGAGACGTAAATGATGATTTATACAGGAACTGCATCAGGAGAACTGTTTGGTTACTTTGTTTCTTCACAAACTATGTATAGATATTTATTCCATGGGTGCAGTGTTTGCTTAACACTGTGCTTGTGCATGCATGGTCTGCTTTACACTGTTAGAGTTTTGTGTTGTTAATAAAATACATTTTGGAAGATTTTGCTGTGTGGTTTTCATTTCATTTTTCAGTACAGCGGAATGATTCACAAATTGTGGCTTGAATTTAAAAAAAATAAAAAATGAAGAAAGTGGTTTTTAGTTATTTGAAAATATTTTTAATATAAATAATATATTTAAATTCCACTATTACCATTTTCATGTTTGCAAAACACCAAAACATACATTCAAAGTGTGTGTTCCTGTACAGATGTACATATAGATTGGGACAAGGGCCACCAGTCAACTACCATTGCCCTTTAATGTTCAAGATATACATTTAATGTATAATGGGGTAGCGCCCATAGATGCATTAGAGACAATGACGAAGTAAGTAACTTTTTTTTTTAAATGGTCCTTTACACTTTAAGAAATGCCTTTCCCTGCCATATGCACGATTTTGGTCAATGGAGTCATTCATAAAACAGTGAACCACAAGAGCAGTCTTAAAAATATATTTGAGATAATAAATTTGTTGATGTATGCTCATCATATTATGTCATATAAGCACCAACCAATTAATTTTGGAAACACTTCAAAAGATAAATCAATTCATGTATGTTGAGTGCCTCTGAAATGTGCAGAAATAAGAACAAAACATACACTCTTTATGATCAACAAGTTAAAAACCTATTAAACCTTCCTTTAATGTGTTGTGTTCAAAAGGTCTGGTTAAACTATCTCTTTGATTAACTGACAGCGCCCTCTTTATTCACACCTCCTCTAATTTAACATGGATATTCGCTTCCACATAATAATACTCCTGCTCCTTTAAGTTTTATAATCACTATCTGATCCACAATTTTCTATTTCACAGACCCCAAAAAATTATATTGGAAGCAATTGTTCTGCATATAACCTTGCTTAAAATTGTATTAAGGACTACCTAGGGACGTATGGAGACGCTGGCTGACACGCCCACTTCCGCATATCTGTGCGATCATGGAGCGGTTACTCATGATCGGTAAGTATTATGTATATCGATCTGTCACTTTATAAAACATCTTGACAATTTATGCTGCCTTTACATAAATATGCTTTTTTTTTCTAGGAGAAGCTCTCTGGCGGTGTGCCGCTTACATAATAGAGAGAGCGGGAAACATCGCGCTGGTGCTGAGGGGACTCGCCGTCCTGCAGCATCGCCTTGGTAACTTTAAACAGAGTGCATCTGGAAACTTAAGCTGCACTCTTCAAAGTAAGTAAGGGTTGTTATACTTTTTGGTTTTCTATTTCTTTATTACAAGTTGAACGTGTGGAGCGGGATGGCGAGGCGCGCAGAGCAGAGGCGGAGCAGCTTCGTGCCATGTTGCACGAATTGATCTTGGCTCTTGGAATCCACAGGGGGGGCCAACTGAACAGGCCTCATGGACAGCTGGGGGGGTTGCCAGGCTGTCATCAATATCCCGGACTGATGATGCCCCAATGGACTGTTATATAACTTTCCTCTTTATTTTAAGCAAAGACAATGAAAACTGTGAAAAATAACAGGTTGCACACAATTTTTAAAAAAAATATATTTAATTGTAAATATTTATTTTTTTACATCAGAAAAGATTTATGTTACGTTCAGAAGAGTTTTTTTTACTTTAAATTTGTAATTAAGTTTAGTTATACAGTTCAATAAAAATATTTTTGTTTGAAATATACATTGCAAATGTTTCTATATCACACTTTCTACTTGTCTGTTGTTTGAACCACTCATTTTTGCGTTTCATCTGTCTCCTTAGTCATTTCTCTGATAGGGTACATTATCTCCATGGGTGAAAACCTAAATGACGCTCACCGTCCTTCGAGCACGTTTGTTGATTATTTATGCATGCTGCAGTGCCATGCATAGCTGCATAGGTGTCCTATGGAGCCAAGCAACATGCATTAATAAACACCAAGGGTGGTTGGTTAAAGGGTGGTTAGTATCATGTCTGTTTCCAAACACTTGGGGAAAAGGGCATTACCTTGCTTTGTGTAAACTGAGTTCTTTGAACCACCTGCACCACAAAGTTTTTAAAGATTTCAATGTCACATAATGCAGTGTACTTTTTATTTTTTGTATCTTCTCATATTTTGAAATGAACTGCATCTGGTGTGTGTTCTAGTAGTTGGAAAATTAAAGTTTGTACATGATGGAGTAAGCAATACCAGTATTGGTAGATTAAAATATAGAGATATACAATACAATACAATAAACAGTATACATCCATGCATGCACACATGCATCCACATCCATGCATCCACAGATGCATATGTATACATACACATATGAAAATGTACTTTCTATACAAACAAAACATTAATGTGTACCCGGTACCCTTTTGGGTCCCTGAATGTAACTATTCAATTATGAAGGGCCTAACAAAGACTACAATATTTTCTGTGCACCAGTTTTAGGCGTCATGGCAAATGAGAAGCTACAAGACAAAACAATGCAACAGTGCAACATGCAAGAACAATTGAGATATCGTAACATATACAATACAATAAAATACAACATAAAATATACACACATACTTATAAACATATACAAGCATGTATTTATACATAAATATGTATACAATATTTATACATACAAATATGTATACATACATATGCATGCATAGATATATGTACAAATTCACAGACAGACATATAAACTCTGTTCACATATAAAATTACGGTACACATGGTAACAGTTTTGGTACTGCCATGTCACTATTCAACTAGAAGGGACAATCAACTTAATAATACCTTTATATCAACTAGATTCTGTCATCCAAGCTTATTTGGAGTTACAGGCACACACCCATACAGCAGCATTGAAATTGCGCAAGCGAAGACTTTATACCAATATCAGCATTTTGAGATTTCTTGCTGCCAACATGGGTTGATGGATCTATTATTTTTACTGGATGGCACCATTTACATGTTTTAGTCAAGTACCACATGCACACGAAGAAAATAATAGAGAAAGTTTTAGTTGTTGCTGTTGAATTGCATGGCAATGTACTCTATCTTCAACTAGAAAACATACTGTCTATTAATACTATTGACAGGATTACACGATACCTACCAAAGATTGCTTTGTTAATGTGGATACTCCTGCACCCATCCAAAACTACCTTCTTATCAATCATTTCCCCTGTTGGCGACCTATGAATATACACAAACCTGTATTCTTTGGTTAATTTAACTTTATTTCTTATTTCAACATGTTTAACACACAGAGAAACTGCTTTGTTATACAAACTGTGTAAGAATACGCACATATAAAAAAGCATTTTAGTGAAAAGAATAGATACCACACTGGGTTGCGGGTTATTAATTGTTCAAGGTTTTTGTGGTCATTAACACTCTTCAAGTTAGTTATGGCTATGTACCCAATTATGGATTCTGTATCAGGGCCTTTAGCAAACCATTAGCTTTACAAATTTCTAAATTATGCGGAACTATGATTTAAGACAAAATGCTAAGACATGATTTGATTATTTCTATGATTTATGATTATCGGCCAGCACAAGGTGCCTGAGGGGTCCAAATAAAAAAAAATTCTGTTGCATTTTGCACACATATATTTATGTCATTGTGTACCTAGTTCCAAAATTTTTGCTTAAAGCTACTACTACATTGTGTTTTCTTTGGAGAGGTGTATAGACTCAATAGTTGAGTTGATCGATTATATAACCTCTCCCTAAAACCAAAGGTTTATTTCAATAACGCGAAACGTATAACTATATTTATATTTTTTTTAAAAAAGTTACTTCAAACAGATATAAATATATTTAATTTATTTTTGAAAACATTATGACATGGCTCCAATCAAATATGGACAAGGCACCATTAATGTCAACATAAAAAAAAAGAAGTCTAACCTAAAGTTCTTTCAAAGTCTTTCAATAAGAAGCATTATAAAACAATTTAACCATGCATTTGTTTTTAGAATCTGTTGGTATCTTTCTATCAGACTTACATAGGGATCCTTGGAGCATTACATAATCACATTAACAATATTATATAGTAGAGCCAGTTTGACAAAATTACAACGGAAATTGTCAAATTTATGAACTATCAAGAGAATGTTCAATATAATCAGATTATTGAAAATTTTGGTAATGTTCAATTTTGGACATTACAACAGACATTAATTTCAATATTACCTTTGGAAAGGTAATTTCTATATAGCTTTTTTATTCACATCTCGGGTACACATGAACTATAGGATCGAAACTGTATTGATGGACAAATAAAACTAAGAAAACAAAATTTCTATCAAAACAAAAACAAATACGATAAAAAGCAAGTAAATAAGTATAGACTACTTAAATTTCTTCACATATGTACTCTGAGAATAACGTCTAGAAGGAACCACAGCACGACGTGTCCTTCTGGCAACAACTTCCTGTGTGTCTGATGCTGGACAGGTAGACTCGACTTCAGACCTGGGTATCTCTTGGCCTGTTGATGATGCCGTTTCCTGATACGCAATAAAGGATGCGACGGGCGGCTCACGTATGGCATCATATACAGGAGGCAGGGCTTCTTCAACAATCTCTTCCTGACCCTGTTGCAGTATTCTCTCTGATCGACGCCATACTTGCTCATTTGTAGGTTCTCTGTCTGTTCTTTTGGATATCGACTCAAACGAGGACGCTACTCTTTGCAACTGTGAAATGTACTTATCTGTGAAATTAGCATACCGCTGCATTTTTTCATTGTGCTGTTCTCGCAGAAGCTCCATGAGTGATTTGTGATTGTTGTTGGTACAGGCGATAGACTCGGCCATTGCTGATTTGAGAGAGGAAGATATTTATTTGACAGCTGCACGGCTCTGCCTTCTTAGCTCATGTGCCAACGCGGTTCTTGATCGAGCGCGCTGTCCCCTGAGAACACACATTTGGTCGCGTGCATTTAATCGTTGACTTGGTGTGGATGTTGTTTGGCTGGTGCCGGGTTCTGGTTCAGCTGCTGACAAGAGAGACAAATAAAGAAATATTTTTTAGCGATGAACATAAAATATGTAATTAAAAAATAATATTTTAAAATCATTTCATTATAACATCTGTAAGCATATTACATAGTTTTTATTTAGAAATGGATTGTAAAAAATCTTTGCTGTCCTCTGTTGTGCACAGATAACCACTTTTAAAAAGCCACAACTAAGTACATATGTATCTAAACCATAAAGAACAACAATTGGGGAAACTGTGGCTGTTGACGGTTGGGATGATTGTCGCCAGTGTCTACAGTATTACCTTCTTCCTCAGTTTCTGTTTCGTTGCCAGCAAAATTTTCTACACCTGGTCTTTCCTCCACCAACACAGGATGGTTTATCACTGTTTCATCACTAGATGATGTTGTTCCTCCATCGTCGTCGATATCCACGTTGGTCTCCGTAACCTCCCTTTCACTATGATCAGTACGACTGTTACCCAAATTAGATCCACTGTCATTTTCATGAACTGCTGGCATTTCTTCACTAACTTTCCTTCCGCCCGTTCTTATTACTTTGTTGCCACAAACTATTGGAACCACTACTTCGCCACTTAAATGAAGAAAAGCATCAAGTAGTTCTTCAAATTCCCATATTAGGTGATCGTTTCCGGATTTGGAGTTATGCACCTTTACTTTTTTGTACTCTAGATGAAAAGCCTTTGCCTTTGCGCGAAGCTGAGCTGCAGTTCTTCGGTATCCACGTGCTGACAAAATTGTTGCAATCTCTTCAAACGTTTAGAGATTTCTATATAAGTTGCCTAGTACTTTTGGAAAACGATCTTGTCCCCATATTTCGATAAAAATCCGCGTCTCATTGCGTGACCAATGCCTAGATTGACGAGTGCCTGATTGAGAAACTGAAGACATGGTGCATGGATGTTTCCTCCTTTCTTTATGGATGTCTTGTTGATTTTTGTAAAATAGTGAAAGAAAGAAAAAAAATTAAATGTTAAATACAAACAAGTCTTCGATATGTATGCATGATAACTCCTATTGTGTCATTTTATTGTAAATATTTAAACTAATAAGTTTTGAAGGAAATATCACCTTTTTTTCCTCATATACATATACATATAGAACTGTTAGAGCAGTACATGTGTATTGATATTTCGGTGACTGAGAATGCTGATTGGAATTGAGAGAGGGTTGCTGTGATTACCCATGAATTGATAGGGGAGATGGTGTTATTTTGGTTTTCATTATTCCTGGTTGAGGAAAAGAAGTTAGGTGGTTGGGAGGAAGCTCACAGAGTATGGGAGAATGAAGCGATAGCATTACTATGAGTGAGAGTGCATGGAGTATAGAGAATGGCACCTGGGAGTGCTTGGACTGAGTAGGTGAGAGGGTGGGTGGGAGTCCATGAAGTGAGTGAGAGACTTTGATTGGGTGACACCCCCGGCAGTGTTGAAGAGAGTGGGTGGGTGGGAATCCTGGGAGTGTGGAAGAGAGTTTGATTGGGTGACACCCCAGGGAGTGTGGAAGAGAGTGGGTGGGTGGGAGTCCAGGGAGTGAGTAGGAGAATGGGTGGGAGACACCCCTGGGAGTGTGGAAGAGAGTGGGTGGGTGGGAGTTCAGGGAGTGTGGAGGAGAGTGGGTGGGTTAGTTTACCCAGGTTATGTGGAAGAGAGTGGGTGGGTGGGAATCCTTGGAGTGTAGAAGAGAGTTTGATTGGGTGACACCCAGGGTGTATGGAAGAGAGTGGGTGGGTGGGAGTCCTGGGAGTCAGTGGGAAAATTGGTGGGTGACACCCCAGGGAGTGTGGAAGAGAGTGAGTGGGTGGGTTGGAGCCAGAGAGTGAGTAGGAGAGTGGGTGGGTTAGTTTACCCAGGGTGTGTGGAAGAGAGTGGGTGGGTGGGAGTCCAGGGAGTGAGTAGGAGAATGGGTGGGAGACACCCCTGGGAGTGTGGAAGAGAGTGGGTGGGTGGGAGTTCAGGGAGTGTGGAGGAGAGTGGGTGGGTTAGTTTACCCAGGTTATGTGGAAGAGAGTGGGTGGGTGGGAATCCTTGGAGTGTAGAAGAGAGTTTGATTGGGTGACACCCAGGGTGTATGGAAGAGAGTGGGTGGGTGGGAGTCCTGGGAGTCAGTGGGAAAATTGGTGGGTGACACCCCAGGGAGTGTGGAAGAGAGTGAGTGGGTGGGTTGGAGCCAGAGAGTGAGTAGGAGAGTGGGTGGGTTAGTTTACCCAGGGTGTGTGGAAGAGAGTGGGTGGGTGGGAGTCCAGGGAGTGAGTAGGAGAATGGGTGGGAGACACCCCTGGGAGTGTGGAGGAGAGTGGGTGGGTTAGTTTACCCAGGTTGTGTGGAAGAGAGTGGGTGGGTGGGAATCCTGGGAGTGTGGAAGAGAGTTTGATTGGGTGGCACCCTAGGGAGTGTCGAAGAGAGTGGGTGGGTGGGAGTCAAGGGAGTGAGTAGGAGAATGGGTGGGTGACACCCCACGGAGTGTAGAAGAGAGTGGGTGTGTGGGAGTCCAGGCAGTGAGTAGGAGTGAGTGAGTAGGAGAATGGGTGTGAAACACCCCAGGGAGTGTGGAAGAGAGTGGGTGGGTGGCAATCCTGGGAGTGTGGAAGCGAGTTTGATTGGGTGACACCCCAGGGAGTATGGAAGAGAGTGGGTGGGTGGGAGTCCAGGGAGTCAGTAGGAAAATAGTTGGGAGACACCCCAGGGAGTGTGGAAGAGAGTGAGTGGGTGGGTTGGAGACCAGGGAGTGAGTAGGAGAGTGGGTGGGTTAGTTTACCCAGGGTGTCTGGAAGAGAGTGGGTGGGTGGGAGTCCAAGAAGTGAGTAGGAGAATGGGTGGGAGACACCCCATGGAGTGTACAAGAGAGTGAGTGGGTGGGACTCCAGGGATTGTTGAGGAGAGTTTGATTGGGTGACACCCCAGGGAGTGTGGAAGAGAGTGGGTGGGTGGGAATCCTGGGAGTGTGGAAGAGAGTTTGATTGGGTGACACCCCAGGGAGTGTGGAAGAGAGTGGGTGGTTTAGGCATCCAGGGAATGAGGAAGAGATTGGGTGGTTGGGAGTCCTGGGACTGAGGGGTAGGGTGGGTATGTTGGTTTCACGGGGAGTGAGCTGTGCACAGGGGGGGAATGGCTACAGGCAGAAAAATGCATGGAGGAGAGGGGGATGAGGGTGGTGGTTGGCCGCACGGTGTGTGTGCGGACAAGAGGGGGAGGGGAGGTTACGGTGGGTGGGTGGGTGTAGGTTTTCCTGCTTGCTGAATGTGTGGGGGAAAAGGAGGCAGGGGAGTTTAGATAAAGGGCAATGTGCGGGGGAGCGGGGTAGGAAGGAGGGTATCGATGTTGGACAACCGGCTACGACATCTTTACCAAATGGAGCCCACGAGGAGGTGTAATGGCGGCGCTCTATGTTCCTTGAAAAAGAAGCGTTGTGAGGTCAAGTATAGTGTTGCCGTTTCACAGTCACCAAGCATAACATAATAAAACATAATCCGTACCCTATTCCTTGTTCCTACGCTGTTAACTCGGGGTGTTGGCTGGAATTGTTTCTTCTTCTTTGTGCCTTCGAATGCTCTGGAAGCAGAGTGCGAACGGAGTAATGGCCACTGTGGATTTTGCGCACATGTGTGTACATCAGTTACGTTTTCCAGCTCATGCGCTGTATATGATTAAGGCGAGTGTTCCATTCAAACGTTCGTATCGCCATTACAACACGCTTTTTTCAGGAAGCGTATTTGTCCAGGTAGGAGAAAAAATGGGGTTCGAAGACAGCTCAAGTTCCTAAACAAGCGCGTGCAATGCGGGTTCCCTTTGCAGATGATTGACGAATCTAGCAGCTGATTTCTCCTACATGCGCTAGATTTGTCTCGTTTAAAAGCAGCCCGAGTCTGGAATAGAAGGCCTCCATCTTGTGTTTGATTTGACCAGAGATGGACCAAGGGGTCTGGCCAGGGATGGATTGGGGATTCTGCTTCTGTACCATGCACCCCACTGTATGGCAGCATCCGTGATTGCTCTAGCCATGCTGGTCTTGTATCTGATCTTGAGGTCTCCCAAGCTTATTTTCTTGGGGGACTACAATAGCCATGCCGAGGCTGGATCACATAGGATGGACTAGGACTTCATGGCCACCATGGTGTGGTCCCAAATGGTGGTGGGACGACAGATAAGGTAGTGTTCTAAGAAGATTGACTTAGTGTTCTGCACTGACTTTGGGGCGGGGGGGCGATGATTGGGGGTGTGGTACGTTTACCCTTGCTGTGGTCAGATAATTCCTGACACATCTACCTGGACGGAGGAGTGTGGGACTGGTTAGGATGGTCCGCCCCTGGAGACGCATGGAACCTGAGGGATTCCAGATTGTTCTGGCAGAAGATACCTGTTGACCTTGATAGTTGCTCCATTGATGACCTCGTAGCCTTCTGGAATGGCTGGTTGGTTGAGGTCACTGATCAGGTGGCAACTAGGGGTGTGCACCAGTCCCATGTCATTTTCACTTTTCATTTTTGTTTTCGTTGTTCACAAATACCCTTTTTCTTATCGTTTTTATCATTTTATCATTGTTATCATTTTGTTATCATTTTAATCAGTATTGATATCATTATCAATATTCGTTACCGTATCAGTACCGTTTCAAACAAGGATTTTATTTTTTGTATCGTTATCGATTCCCGTGAAAAACTAATATCTAACATCTAAACTAATATCTAAGGGAAAATACTAAGAGAGACAGAGGAAGGGAAAAGGAAAACTATCTATCATCTAATCAATTACCTATATAACTATTCTAATCTAATCTAAATGTTTATAATATATATCTATATCTAATCTAAACTACCTATCTATATATAATGTACAGGGGGGAGAAGGGCAGGGAAATGGAGAAAGTAAAATGTAGGGTATGAGGAAGGAAAGGGATTGGTGGTAATACAGTGAGGGCTAGGGAGGATTTTTTGTGTGCAAGTACCACAGTTCCGTAAACACAACCTGACAAGCAGAGCTCTCAAAGAACAGAGAGAAAAAAATCTGTCCCCCCCATTATAAAGGGTTGCAGTGCCCTCCACCAGAGCACCCCCTAATTGGTTGTGGGAGGCAGAATTCTTATCTCATGGGTAGATCTCAGTGGGTAGTACTAGGGGACTGTACTTCGTCCCCATAGGACTTCACATGTGGGTTCTGAAGGGTTCCATTTTCTCCCCTCTCTTGTTCAATGTGTTTATGAAGCCGCTTGGGGAGGGTGTACACAACTGGGGAGGGTGGGTGTTCTTTTTCATCAATATGATGACAACACCCAGCTGTATCTTTAATTTTCAACTGATCCAGGCGTTGATGTCTCTGCTGTCTGGCTCCTGTGGGAGACTGGATGAGGTCGAGCTGATTGAAGCTCAATCCCAACAGGAAAGAGGAAATGCTGGTGGGTGGGATCAGTGAACTGGTAGAGGGGAATACTCCTGTTATTGGGGTGTTCGCCCTTCATTGGTTCCATCTGTGCAGAACCTGGGGGTGCTCCTGGATTCATAGCTGCACCTGGATTCTCAGGTATTGCCTGTGGTCAGGGGGCGCCTTTTGTCAATTACATCTGGTGAGAAGGCTCTGCCATTATGTCTCAGACTCCAATCTCACCACCATCATGCATGCATTTGTCACCTCAAGTCTGCACTATTGCAATGTGCTCTACATGGGGCTGACCATAGTGATGCTTCAGAATAGGGATGTGAAATTCATTTTCATTATGATTTTTTTTTAGTTTCATTTTTGATATTATTATATTTTTGGTTATTACAATAACAAAAAAAAGGATATTAATTTTCATTATGTAAAATAATGGAAAAAAATTGAAAAGCAAATTTCTGGCTATAGATGTGTGTTTATTTAAAAATTCTGATGAAACATGGGGAGATTGTATCCCCACTGAAGGGCACTATGTGTACCAAATATGAGAAAGATTAGATAAAGGGAACCAATTTTATAAAGGGAACTTATAAAGCCTGGCACGGTCTGGGCCCCTCATACCTCAGGGACCGCCTCGCCCTTCACACCTCAGAACAATCCCTTCGGTCCACCAGTGGCACCTTTCTGGAGGTCCCCCGGGTAAAACTGGGGGCCACAATAAAGAGTTCATTCTCGGTGACTGGGCCGCGACTCTGGAACTCCCTCCCAGAGGAAGCCGCCTGGTCCCAGGTCTGCCGGCTTTTCGCCAAGCCTGCAAGACCTGACTGTTCACCCAGGTCTTCGGAGAGGGAGGGTGGGGTAATTGGGGGTTATTTCTGGGGTAAGATATTTTAAAAATTGTTGTCGTTTTACTGTTTTTATTGGATTTTAGTGAATTTTATTGATGTGTTGTTTTGGTTTTGTAAGCTGCTCTGAGATGCCATAGGCACGAGGGGCAGCTAATAAATATAAATAAATAAATAAATACATTTTATAAACAATTGAATTTTGTGATTTTAAGAAAATCTGTGTACATGTTTCTGATTCCAACTTCTTTCTCTTACATCGAATTTGCATGAATCCTGGCAAGAATGTGACTCTTCACAAGGTTACTATTCCTGAAAAATTTCAGGGAGATTGGGGAAAGGGTCCTCTTCACCTCATCCTGCCACTTTCAACCCCTCCCCCCAATCCCTATCTCTCTCCTTCCCCTCCTTTGAGGCTCACTCCATCTGCCTCTACTCACCTCTCCATCTCTGTGTTGCAGTCATCTACCGCCCCCTTGGCTCCCTCTCCTCCTCTCTCTCTGAGTTCGAGTCCTGGCTCAACCTATTCCTCTCTGATGACATCCCCATGTTCATCCTTGGTGACATCAATATCCATGTTGATGCACCCTCCCAACCTTATATCGCTCTCTTCCTCTCCTTGGCCTCCTCCTTTGATCTCCACTTCTGTACTTGCTCCCCCCACCCCCACTGATGGTCACTCTCTTGATCTCGTGTTCTCTAGGAACTGTTCTGTTTTCGATCTCTCCTTTGAACACTATCCCATCTCTGACCATTACCTGGCCTCCTTCAACCTCTCCCACTGCTCCCCCTCCTCTCCTCCATCCCTTCCATGATCTTCAGGCCATTGTGCCTCAGAACTTTGCCTCCTCCCTCTCTCCTCTTCTCCCCTCAGTCCGCTCCTCCTCCTCCCGATTCTGCCATCTACGCCTTCAACTCCTCTCTCTCCTCCACCCTCGACTCCCTTGCCCCCCCCTCCTCCAGCCCCGCTCACTCCCGTAAACCTCACCCTTGACTCACCCTCACCATTTGCCATCTCTGCTCCTGCACCTGGGCTGCAGAATACCTCTTGCAAAATCCCACTACCACACAGACTTCCTCCACTTCAGATTCAGCCTTTCATCACTCAAATCTGCTATCTCCCTGATTAGACATCAGTACTATGCCTCCCGCATTGAGTCCTGCTCCCAGGATGCTTTGACACCTCTTTTCCACATTTGACTCCCTTCCCAAACCCCCCTGTCCCCCTCCTCCCTCTTCTCTTTCTGCTCAGGATCTTGCTCCCTTTTTCACCTCTAAGATTGACAAGATCCACCTGGATATCACTTCCAAGTCCTCTCCCCCTGCTACTCCCCCCCTCTCCCTCCTCCCCCAACTCTTTCCTCTCCTCCTTCTCTCCCACCTCCCTTGAGGAAATCTCCTCCCTGCTCTCTTCCTCCAACCCCTCCACTTGCCCCCTGGACCCCATTCCTTCCCACCTCCTGACCTCTATTATCTCCACCATCGCACCTCCACTCCTGCACATCATCAACCTCTCCCTCTCTACCGGCTACTTCCCCTCTGCCTTTAAACATGCCACTGTCTCCCCCATCCTCAAAAATTCCACTCTGGATTGCTCTGAACCCTTTAATTATCATCCTGTCTTGCTCCTCCCTTTTGCTTCCAAGTTCCTTGAACATGTTGTCTACTCCCGTTGCCTCCACCTCCTCTCTGCCAACTCCTCCCTTGACCCCCTCCAATCTAATTTCTGTCCCCTTCACTCCACTGAAACCACTCTTGCTAAAAACACCAACAATCTTCTTCTGCCTAAATCCAACTGCCTTTACTCTATTCTTGTCCTTGATCTCTCTGCTGACTTTGACACTGTTGACCACTCGCTCCTGCTTGAATCACTCCACTCCCTTGGATTCCGGGACCCAGTCCTCGATTGGTTCTCCTCCTACCTTTCTGACTGCTCCTTCAATGCATCTCTTCCTAATTCCTCCTGCTCCTCCTCCCTACCCCTCTCGGTAGGGGTTCCCCAAGGCTCCGTCCTTGGCCCACTCCTCTTCAATGGCAGGTAATACCTGCACTTTATCCCACCCCTCCTTTTGGGGGATGGTTTTTACCTTATCCCAATGCTCAATGGGGACCCCTCCCACATTCTTCCTCTTAAAGCAAGCCATAGAAATCCAAGTCGTGGGGGATTGTCCATCCAGAGTAAGTGTCTTATCCTTATTATGCAATTTGGTTTCCAACTTTGGCACAAGTCCCACACCTGCAGTTGTGCATTTGCAGCTGTAAGGGCTTTCAAATGCAACCAGAGGAATGCTATGCAGGCTCCCTTAGAGGATGGCCACAATACAGCGTGCCAGCTCAGCTGTTTGTCAGACAGGTTTTCGTTAGCCAGACCCCACTATACAGTGTATCTCCACCCTAGAACTTCACGACATAATGTGCCAGCACACCTGTCAAACAGGTTTCAGCTATTGTGAGACAGGTATTCGTTTGCCGGACCCCAGTACATGTGTGTCCTTTTACTGTTGATGGGGTGCCATAGATAGCTATACTCCCCCTGCCCACATTCTCCACCAATAGAAAGGAGGAAATGAGGTGGCGTTCCTCAATTTACCCAAACGGGATCGAAGGTTGCCAATTAACAAGCCGAAGTATGTAGGTACAACTAAATTTATTTGGATAGACACAACATCTAGACATGGCAGTGTGTGTGTTACTAGTTGTGAACCCCAGTAACCCAACCTAGAATATCTTATGTGTCAGAGGCCACAGTCTGAGATGCAAGCTGGTTCATAGGAGAAGAGGAGAGGGGGCCCAGCAGATAGTTGGCCTGGGGGGTCTCTGGATCTTTGAGAGTGATGGTAAGGGTCAAAAGCCCACATGGCTCACTGCGATGCTAGTGGCCGCTAGCGCTAATGACAAGTGACAAGGAGCTGGGCTCCCTCTTTTATACTTTTATTTATTAGGAATTCATGTTGCAGGGTCCCCTCTGCCAGGTGCAGAGAATAAGCTGACTATTCATTATGTTATCACTTGGAGCACAGCCACCAAGCTAATTTGTAGTTTGGGGGAGTTTTAGGGAGTTACTGTTTATTCGTAGGGCAGGGCACCTCCCTTTCTTACAAACTCTCTTTGTTTTCTCTTAGGCCTCGCTCTGTGTTCTCAAAGATAGTGGCTGTCTGGGGTTTGTTATTGTGGCATTTTCTGCTTAGAAAGTGATTTTGACAACTTTATTCTCATGAGCCTTGCTGGATAGTGTCAGTCTGAGGCCTGTGGCTGGATAAGCTGAACTGAGTTGTCCAAACCTCATCCTGCTTGTGTCTCTGATCATGGCAAATATTGCCTAATTAATACATAACATTCTCTATCTATACCCAATCTCTAGGCAAACTCATTGCCTCCCATGGCTTCCAATACCACCTTACACGGATGACACTCAACTCTCTCTCTTCACTTCATCCTCTCCCCCTCTGTTCAAGCTCGTCGCATCAACTCTTTCTCTGATATCTCCACCTGGATGTCTCAATGCCAACTCAAACTGAACATGGTGAAAACTGAACTCTTTATTTTCCCTCCCAATCCTCCCTCTTCCCTTTCAATTGCCATTGGCGAGGTTTCCATCCTCCCTGTCCCTCAAGCTTGCAGCTTGGGCTTCATTTTGACTCGCGCCTGACCTTCAAACCCTACATTGACTCCATTGCCAAATCCTGTTGCTTCTCCCTCCACAACATTGCCAATATCTAGCCTTTTCTGTCTGTCTCCTCTGCCAAAACTCTTATTCATATCCTAGTCATCTCACGCCTCGACTATTGTAACCTCCTCCTCGCTGGCCTTCCACGCTCTGACCTTTCTCCCCTTATCTTTGTTAAAAACTCTGCTGCCAGGATCATCCACCTAGCCCGTCGCTTTGACCATGTACAACCTCTCCTCTCCTCTTTCCACTGGCTCCCTCTTTCCAAGTGTATTTTTCACAAGCTCCTTGTCTTCACCTACAAAGCCCTTCACAACCTCGCTTCCCCCTCTCTCTGCCCTGATCTCCCTCCGTACCCCTGTTCGAGCACTACGCTCCTCTTCCATCCCCTTTCTCACCCTCCAACACCTCCCCTGTTCCCCCAACTGCCTTCGTCCCTTCTCCCTCATGTCCCACATGCCTGGAACTCCCTCCCTGCCCTTGTCCACCTTGACCCCACCCTTCATGCCTTCAAGTCCCTTCTCAAAACCCACCTGTTCCGCTCTGCCCTTCCAAACTCCTGCTAAGCATCCCCACCCTGAATAATCATCCACCTGTTAACTGCAAACTCCCAATTTACTGTAGCCAAGCCAAGAACATGTACCTGAGCTCTCACATCCTCATGAATGTCATATCCCTTGTCTCTCCTTCTGTTTTTCCCCTTCCCTGTCTCCCCTCTCCCTGCCTTTAGATTGTAAGCCCTTGAGCAGGGACCATGTCTACCTTATTTTTTGTAAGTGCCCTGTACATTGCTGGCACTATGTAAATGCTAATGCTAACAAATAACTAAAATAAAATAAAATTAAATAATAAAAATAATAATGTTAAAAGCCATTAACTTGAAAATGCATTTCTGGCTGTAACATTTACATATTCCATCCTCTTTACACACATCTGTCAGGAGTGTGTCCCACACCTTCCCTGTCATATTTGCCAGAAGACAGGAAAATTTGATAAATGGCCCCAATTTTATAAGCAATTGAATTTGTCCCCTTGAAGACTATTATTCAGCAGCATATGCAGTGCCAGTCAGAGGCAGGCACCTGGCAGGTGGAGTGGGGATGTAGGAGGAAAGATAGGGAGAAACCTGACAGACACATTCACTGCCCAATTACTGCATGTTTCCTGCTTTACAGGACCAATCAGTGGTGCCTTCGAGGCGGGTATAGGCAGCGGCCCTAAAATGGGCATAGAAAGGACATACCTGGGACTTTGGGGATAGCATCCCAGAAATCAGGAGACATGGTTTACACATCCAGGATGGCCAATTATCATCACAATCGCATCCTGCAGCACTGTGACAGAGGACATAAGAGAAACTCTATTGGCTCTTTCCTAAACAGTTGCTTCCATCTTCCCAGTAACAAGTGGGGGAGAGAATTTGGGGTGGTCACAGCACAGAATGAAGATATTTGACTAACATTTCTTTTGGCCAATTGGCATCACAAACAGATCTTATACCACAGTGACACTTAAGAGAATCCCTGGCATAGGATCTTTCTCTGCATATGTTGTGAAGGGTTATAAAATTGGAACCCTTTATTAAATCTTTCTGATATTTGTCAAAGATAATCCTGAATGTGTTAGATACATCTTTCACAAATTCCATGTACATTGGATGTGCTATAAAGTTGTTACAACCATAAATACATGTCTAAGTTAATTGTTTATACCACAAGGACCTTTTATCCAATGCTTATGAAATTTTGCATACATAGTAATATTGGGGATGGGTATAATATTTCAAAGCTTTATTCATATTAGATTGTAGACAAAGAAGTTACACTCAGGCATGTATACACATAGCTTTGCAAAACAACATAATTCAACTGCTTATAAAATTGGATTCTTTTATCGAATAGCTTTAGACTTTGGCACACATAATGCCTACTATTATAGGAACAATCCTGCCAAGTTAAATCTAAATATAATACAAAACAAAAAGGATACAGATGAAAATTTGTTTTTCATTTAAACCAATGAAAATCTAAAACGAATGCAAAAACCAAAACTGAATTTTGTTATTTACAAAAATGAAAGATTTAAATAATAAAAAACCAAAAAATAAAAATAAATATTGGCATGGATCCCTGGTGCACACCTCTAGCTCAGAAGCTGAAGCTGGTGCAAAATGCGGTGTCCTGTCTGCTTACTGTAATGGGCCATAGTGAACACATTCGACTAGTGTTTTCAGCATTGCACTGGCTTCCTATTGTCTTCCAGGCCTACATGAAGGTGCCGGCTTTAACCTTTAAAGCCCTACATGATCACAGGCCTGTTTACCTGACAGATTGCCTCACCCCCTGGTACCCAGGCAGCCCTCGCAGTCATCCAGGAGCACCGTCCTGAAGATTCCACACTATTGGTGGGTCTGAATGGACAGGTGGGCAATCTTGGTGGCTGCACAATTGCTGTGGAATACCCTCCCAGCGGAGATTTATCTCAGTCCAGATCTCCTTGCTTTCCTGCAAAGTTGTAAAACCCAGCTCTTCCATCAGGTGTTTGGTAGGGGGAGGGGGAGGGAGGGATGGGTTAGTTTGGAATGGGTGGGGAAGTTTTTTTACACAGATCGGGGTTGATATTTTCTTTTGTATTGATGTGGTTTTATATATTGTATATTTATATTCAACAACTGAATTATATTTGGATTTATATTCACCGATTTAATATTGTTTTCTTATATTATATACAGATATGTTTATTACGCTGTTCCAAGTCATTGTTGAGAGAGGGGTGGGACAAATATTTAATTAGATAAATTAATTAACTAAAAATACCCCTGCACTCATAATTCATCTCAGAGGTGTCTATTCACTCTCAGGGATCATTGTCACACCTCCCTGACAGATAGCAGCTGCAGTTTTCATTTGGGGACAGGTAACAAGTTTATGCCAGAGCCAGGATTTAAAGATCCTGTAGACAGCTCCCACTGCAGTTTCAATGTAACTTTAGGATGACACTGCAAGGCTTGACTGATTCTACAAAAATCACTGAAAATTGCAGCAACACAGGTCCCCACTAGTGGATTTTCTCCTTGGTTATTGTCCCAAATGATATCAGGGCAACATAACATCATTCATAATCTTTCCTCTCCCAGAGCAGAGGGAGGAGTCAGCAAACAATGTTATGCTGTAGTCATCTCACACCTCAACTATTGTAACCTCCTCCTCTCTGGCCTTCCCTGCTCTCACCTTTCTTCCCTCATCTCTGTTCAAAACTCTGCTGCCAGGATCATCCACCTAGCCTGTCCCTTTGACCATGTGCAGCCTCTCGTCTCCTCTCTCCAATGCCCCCACATTCCTGAGCGTATTCTGCACAAGCTCCTCATCTTCACCTACAAAGCCCTTCACAACCTTGCCCCCCCCACCTCTCTGCCCTGATCTCCCTTCGAACCTCTGCTTGAGCACTCCGTGCCTCTTCCATCCCCTCCCTCACCCTCCCATGCCTCCCCTGCTCCCCCAACCACCTTCATCCCTTCTCCCTTGCTGCCCCACATGCCTGGAAGTCCCGCCCTGCCCACATCTACCTTGCCTCCTCCGTTCATTCCTTCAAATCCCTCCTCAAAACCCACTTCTTCCGCTCCGCCCTTCCTAACTCCTTCTAACCATCCCCATCTAGTATTATCCCCCACCTCTTGTTTGCAAATTCCCAATGTACCGTAACCAAGCCAAGAATATGTACCTGAGTTCTCGCATCCTCATGATTGTTGCATCCCTTGTCTCTCCCTCTGTTCCCCCATCCCTGTCTCCCCTTCCCCTGTCTTTAGATTGTAAGCTCTTGGGCAGGGACCGTGTCTATCTTATTTTCTGTAAAGCACCAGGCACACATTGCTTGCGCTATATAAATGCTAATATAGTAAAATAAAATAATAAAATAAAATTATTATTATTATTATTATTACAGCTGAAATGAGAATTTAAAAAAAAATCCCTTGAGAAATTCTCATTAAATCAAACACTGGGACCGAGATCTTGCCAAAGTCTCAGTTTAGTGTGAGATGCTGTTCTTCTTGCAAAACAATTAAAAAATAAATAAATTATTGGAGCATTCATAGATGTGAAACAAAAAATCTTAGCGAGTACTGCTTCTAATCAGAAGCAGGACATTCATGGAGATTCATTTGACCTGGAAAACCTACCATCTTTCTGATACATTTTGCACATTGAATTGTACGGCAATGGGCTGGTCTCAAGCTCTGTGTATGCCCTGTGCCAACCCCCAGTAGTTGCGGAGATGAAAGCTTGCTGGGCTAAGCACCAGAGAAGTGCTGTAAATTGCCAAAAGTGGTGTAAATCTGGCATAAAACAGTGGTAAAATAGCCGGAAAGTGACAAAAACAATTCCCGGAAAGTGATGAAAGCAGTGGTGGATGATGGGATCTAAGACTGGTGGGACAGTGGTAGGGGAGAGCAGTGGGTGTGGTGAAAATCGTAGGCAGGTCCAGGCCAATAGGAAGCAGGACCAACCAAAATTTTGAAATTAATATCAGTGGTGGCTGGTGGCTTTTGAGGCTGGTGGGGCAGTGGGTGGGTTGAGCCTTCTGCCAGTGGCTTTGCTGCTGGTGGGCCAGAGCCAGGGGCAGTGGTAGGTAGAGCCAGGGGTAGCAGTAGGTCATTCCCAGGGTGAACATTGGATGGACATTCCATTATTTAATCCTGGGAACTCCTTGCTGCTGTGTGAAGCACTCCCTCTGGGGGATAGAGAGCCCTCTTACTGGGGTCCCATCCACTCTCTCCCACTGGGTCCAAATTAACCATAGCAGGTTACAAAAATAGATTACATTGCCATTGCCTACCTTTATACTGAACCCTCGAATCCTCGATTTTCATGGCATCCTTTTCATTCTCGTCTCAGAAGAGAATGAAAGGGAAGAGAAGGACAACAGAGGAGAGTAGGAGGGAAAGGGTTTGGTTTTGGTGCACAAGAAGAGTACGGGGAAGAAATGGGTTCAGTGGGGTTCAGGGGAAAGGGGTCTCCTTTTGTCTGCAGCCTTCTCTTCTGCCATAATACTACCTACTTTCTCCACTGTTCACAAGGAGAGCAGTTGCAGGCCTGTATATCAACCAAACATTCCCCATCCAAAGCAGCATCCCCAGTACCAATACTGTATCCCCGGCAGCCGAACGCCTGTCCAAGCAAACAGGTCTTTTAAAAGAAGTTTGGAGAGTTTCAAAGCTGCATTGCCACCAAGCCAGGCACATCAAGACCAGCATCCCCAGTACCTACACCATATCACTGGCAGTCAAGTGCCTGTCCAAGCACAATGACCTTTTTAAAAAGTTTGGCCAGTTACAGGCCTCTGTTAGCACCAAACCAGCCCCATCAAAATTTAAACAATGCATTTCTGTTTACCAACAAAAATCCCATGCAAGATGCTCAAAGTCACAAAGTCACACGCAGAGAGGCCAGAAATTACTTTCCATCAGAGAGCAGTGGTGAAACGGTGAAGGGGCCATTTTAAGAAAAGAGTAGCCACGACCAGTAGACCCACAAATTTACAGAATGGCCTCTCTACTCATGCTTGGGAGGGGAGAAGGAAAGCAGCAATGCATCATACAAACACAGAGCAAGCAAAGCAAGCCATCTTAAGGCAACAGTGTTATGTGCACTCCTTAGCACACCATAAGACCCCTTGGCCTGCCTTACTAGGCGGCCACCAGGGGATTTTGTTGAGTTCCATTAGGAAATGGAGCAAGGGATGAGGTGAGCAGACTGCATTCTTTCCCCTCCAGGGCGCTTGCAGCGCCACTGGAAGGGGAGTGCCGGTCCATGCAGCCCGGGTCGTGACGAGGATCTCTCAGTGGCACGGGCATGGTCTGCCCAGCAACAGGACCAGCCAATGAGGGGCGAGCGTGGAGGCCCCGCCCCTTGCTGGGTGCCTTCCCGCCCGCAGTCTCGCTCGGCGCCATTCTCAGTGCCGCAGCGAGTGGCAAGCCCCCAACCCTTCCTCCCAGAGATACTACGGGTTTTAACCAGTTGCCTTAGTAGGGGCCAGGAAGGAATTTTTTAGGGAAAACATGATTGGTCAAATAGTTTTCTCATTTTTCGCCTTCCTCGTAGTGTTTCATTGTTGTGGCTGATCAATCCCAGGTAGTCATGATTGAGGGAAGGTAGTAGTTATTTGTTGGACTTTGTCGCACTCTTGCAGGGGTCCAGTGCTGTAATAAGTTGGTAAGACTATGTAGTAAAAGAGGCATCTCCCTAAGAGATGTGGGGGGAACACCTGGGGCATAGGCTGGGTGCGACTAGCAACAGGGTTAACCTCCCAAGGTGAGTTACTTGCAAAAGGCGGGAAGGGATATGTGCGGTCCCCAAGCTGGCGGTAACTTAAATCCTTGCCTCGGGTCTGGAAGGACTTCGTCCCCGATGGAGGCGGCCGTTAGCCAAGGCCAGAGGGGAGACATTTGTGTTAAGTAGTTAAAGGGGGGTTATGGAGGGTACATTCAAGCCTCCCCTTTGTTGGGTTTGTTATGTACCCAATTATAGAAGTTTGCACTGGACCTGAATTGCCTGTGGGCAATTACCCCCACAATGCCTAATTCCGATTTGAATAAAGAGTGTGGCCTTTTAAACCCATCATGGTTGTCCTTGTTTCATTTCGGATGCGCCTACAAAAGCAGCAGCGGGGATTTCAACTTGTCCCCAAAACATGCTACACAGCTCTATTGCAATGTAAGAGGTAGTTTCTGCTAAGACGAAACACGGAGCATTCATGCAAGGACTAGCCATTAGTGAAAAAGCTTGCCACAACATCCCACCACACTGCAAAGGGTGGGGCCATTTTAAAATGCAAGGAATATTTCAGCAAAGATTATAAACCCTTCCATCCAAACCCCTTGGTCCCCCACCTGTAAAACAGGCAGTTTACATAAAAAACAGTCAAGAAAGAGATCAATTTTAACCAAAAGTAGCCATGGCCAGTGGAGGCACCAGAAAATGGCCACAACCTTTGCACATGCTTGAGGGGTTTGGAAGAGGAGATGGGGAAACCAGCAGTGCACATGCAAACACGAACACAGAAAAAGCAAAAGCAAATCAGATCTTAAACCAATTGAACCATATTATGTGAAGCCTTAGCACGCCACAAAAACAGCAGCGAGGAATTCCACTTGTCCCCAAAACATGCTTCACTGTTACAGGTCTGTTGAAGCCCCATTCGCTACCCTCCAAAGCAGCCCCCCAGAAGCCCCATTCTCCCCCCCAGCAGCAGCCCCCCCAGACCCCCTTTTCACCAGTGTTTACCAGCAAAATAACTAAAAATAACTAACTCACCAATGGGGATCTGTCTGATTAAGGTCCAGAAGCAGCGTGGGACAACAAAACCACAAACAAGCCAGGCCAACCAGCACACTCTCTCATCACCAAAATATTGCAGATCAACAGCATGCAAAATGAGGAGAGCTTTCTTTTAACCCCACCCTATGGTGTGGGGTACAGACAGGCAGCCTGAGCCCTCAACAGCAGCAGCTGTGCACAGACACACACTGCCAGGGTGTTTGAGTCTCCAGTTCAGACAGAGTCTTTCAAAGCAGTCCATAGGGATCTGTGGAACACTGCCCCCACTGGTGGGGAAAGCAAAGTGCTTTTCCCCATTCAGGCAGCATGGGCTCTAAGCCCAATAGCCCAAATCGCTTTTGTAATGTTTTGACGCTTAAGGGACTCCTTAGAGCAGGCTCAACAGAAGGCACTGGCCCCCCATCCCTTCAGCTCCTGCCTGCACATATGTCCAGGGAGGCACAACAACAACAACACTGAGCACTCAGCTGATTGCTGAACTGGAGGACTCAGAGCAAGTCTGGAGTGGTTGCTGGCTCCTCCCCAACCCCTCATTGCCTTTGGGACTCAAGTGAGGTTTTTTCTTTCTTTTTGTTTTCTTTCTTTCTTTCTTTTTAAAAGCATGAAGAGTGTGCAGAGGGGGAATCAGGCCAGGAGGGGCAATGCCCCTGTTTCCCTGCAATGCGCACCACCCCTGATTAATATGGAATATTAAAACCTTAGTGCACCATCTGTAAAAAAAATCTGTTAAAAATGGCAATGTGTGTATGTCTGTCTCTCCCTGTGTTCCCCTCACCCTTGTCCTTAAATTGTAAGCCCACTGGGCCCGTGGCCTCTCTCCAACAACAACAACAAGTTTAAAGTGCCTGGTACAATGCTTGTGCTATATAAATGCTTAAAAATAAAATATTATAATAATAATAATAATAATATATGCAATCAATAAAAAACTCACAATGAATATAGATCATGGACTTAAGGCAAGTTTTTTTTTAAAAAAAAACCCTGCAACCATACACACACTCAAACACAACCTCAACCATCACCAGACATCCACACAGAACAAAGTAGCCAATAACTCAACTAGCAAACTCTCCTTTTCCTCCCAGATCCTTTGCCTCAACAGTCTAGCACCTCCAAGTGTTCCCACTGCATTCCATATACAAACAAACATTTGAACGTGTCTGTTGTTTTGGTATACAGTGGTATTTGAGATGTGCAGACAGCTCAATTGTCCTGTGGTTGAAGTCAGGAATTCTCTGGAGCAATCTTTTTTCTATTGCCAACATTATGTCATTGATGTGAAGTCCTAAAATTCACACCATGAATGCTGCATAGGGTTTTATAATAAATAATAATAATAATTATTATTAGCAAACATTTATATAGCGCAAGAAATGTCCCTGGCGCTTTACAAAGTAATGGAATAGACACAGTCCCTGCCCTAGGGCTCACAATCTGAGAGACTGGGAGGGGGGGATACTAAGGAAGGGGAACAGAGGGAGAGACAAGGAGTGTAACATTCACGAGGATGCGAGATCGCAGGTGCACACACTTGGCTTGGTTACATCGAGAATGATGGCTGGTTGGTCCATGTGGTGAGTATATGAATACACAGACCTTAGGTAACCGATTGTACTGGATGGAGGGTAATCAGCAGGAGTTAGGTGAGGGGAGCGAGGCGTTGGGGAGGGCAGAGCATAAGGGGTGTGCCTTGAGGAGGGATTTGATGGTACGAAGGGAGGGGGCAAGGTGAATGTGGGCAGGGAGGGAGTCCAGGCATGGGGGGCAACTAGGAAGAAGGGACGAAGGTGGTTAGGGGAGCAGGGAAAGCATGGGAGGGCGAGAGAGGGGACAGAGGAGGAGCGGAGATCACGGACTGGAATACAGAGGGAAATTAGCGCAGAGAGTTGGGGGGAGCAAAGTTGTGAAGAGCTTTATAGGTCAGGGGCAGACCCACCAGGATGACTAAGGTGGCTCCAGTTCCCTCATTGGCTAACTTCGTCCCACCCCCCACATCATGGTTGGGGGCGGGGCCAGCTGCATACTAGGAGGCAGGCTGCTTCCGCCTGCCTTCCTTAGCTCCTGCTCTTCAGTGACTCTGCAGCCTTTAGTAAGTAAAGGGGAGCACTGAGGGCTTTCAATTGGGGAGGGGGCATGGACTGAGTGCTTTAATGCAGGGGCTCTGCTTTTTTATTTTCTGGATTTGAGCTTTATTTCCCAACTTAAGTTGAGTTTTCATTCTCTGTGTTTGTGTGTGCTCCATGTGGCGAACGGGGGCATGGGCTGAGTGCTTTAATGCAGGGACTCTGCTCTTTTATTCTCTGGTTTTGAGCTTTAGTTCCAAACTGAAGTTGAATTTACATTCTCTGTGTTTGTGAGCGCTCTACATAGTGAGGGGGGAGGGAGCTCACCACTGGGGCTCCCCAGGCAGCCGGCTGCTGAAGTGATGTGGGTGGAGGGGGCAGAGCAGCTACAGGGTCCCCAGCATCCCACGTGGCTTGGCAGGGTGGGAGAGGGCAAAGCTGATGTGGGTGCTGCTGTTGCTTTCCCACTGCCATGCAAGGGAGTTCAGCACCAGGGCACATTGCATATCTCCCCCACCCAGTCAGGCGGCCACTGTGGTGCCAATTGTGGGAGGGGGGCAGAGCTGGTTTTCTGTTCGCTGCTGCTGATGGTAAGGCTGCTTTCCCCATCCACCCCCAACTTGGAGGCATCTGCTTAGGTCACATTAGGAGCAGTGCCCAACCCCCCTAAGCTGGAGGAAGCCATTTGGGGCACATTTATGGGGCTCCCTGGGTGGCTGTCAGAGACCTGGGGTCAGCCCTCTTGGTTTAGGGTGTGTGTCCCATGCTGCTGTGTGGGTATGGGGGGCTCAGAGCTTGCAGGCGGTGCACAGGACTTGCTGCATGAGGGTCTGAGGTGTGTCATGCACTGCAGGACTGAGGGCTTGCTGCATGGGGAGCCGAGAAGTCATGCTGCAGGGATCTCTGTCTGAAGCTGAGAGCTAAAGGCTGGTCCACTGGGCCCATTTCAACCTAGCTACAGTCTGGGGGAGGGGGCAGAGGCTGAGGAATTGCTTCATGGGGGCAGGGGGTGCTAACAGGTTCATTTTAGACTGTTATATTTTTAAGAACTGCATGACATGCTATAGCACAGTGGTTCACAAACTTTGTGGCTGCGTACCCCTTTTCAACTTTAGCAAAGAGCCAAGTACCCCCAACTAATTTGCATACATTTACACAACCACATGACTTGCAGCAGCTGTGTCATGCCACGGACTCCCAAGGAAAGCTTCACAGACCCCAAGGGGTCTGTGGACCCCAGTTTGGGAACCACTGCTATAGCAGATTCAGATCAAAGGTGAAGTATCTAATTATATCCTGATTCTTATAGGCAAGAGAGATTGAAAATGCAATTTGTGCTTGAGGAGGCGAGGTAGATTGAAAAAGGTGATTTGTGTCAACTTCCTACTGGGACCTGCCACCAGTTGCTTGGGGTAAGTCTCTACGTGTGGTGAGGTGAGGAGGAGGGTGGAGGGAGAGTCTGCCTTAGTCAGGGGGCTCAGGTATTGGTTCTTGGACTTGGAGAGGGTCCTGCACCCTGTTTTGTGTAGTTTCATTGTGTTGTCTACCTGGTTGAAATGTTAGCAGTTTCCCATTGCGGGGTGGGGGTGACTCACAATGCTGGCAGAGTATCGAGGTCAATCCTGAGCCTTGGTTGTCATTCCATTAAATGACCTATGTGATATCAGTAGAGTGATACATGCTTCGTATTGCAAGGCAAGTATTGATGATGTACTGTATATTGAGTGTATATTGATATACACTCTTTTTGCCAAACAGTAGATTTGGGGATATTATCAGGATGAAGTCAAATCAGAGTTCAAAAATTACTAACTTTTTTTCTGCATCACCATTGCTGAAAAGTTAGGTATAACTAATTATGTTTTGCTTTGCTTCAGCAAGGCCCATATTCATCTACTTGGACTGTTTTTTTCCTCTAAACTTGTACTTCTAAAAATCATTTCTAATTTTTATTTGTATTTCTGATGTATAGTGCCAAACTTACTTGTACTTTTAAAAATCATTCCTAATTTTTATTTGTATTTCTGATGTATGTTGCCAATTCTATCTTTATCAGCAGAGTTAAGCATTTCTAATGTTCTTCCAACTGACAAATTTGCAGTGTGGTCCTAAGGACAGAAAAGGTTCAGTGCCCCCATGATAGTAACCGAACTGTCAACCAAACTATTACCTGGTAGGTCTGTTATGAACAGGGAAGCACCTTCCAAGTTAGTGGTGCAGTTTTGAGACAGTGATGCATAGATCCTGCTGACTGTTAATTTTTTACCATTTGACATTACTTATTTATTTATTTTATTTATTTTTCAAATTTATACCCCGCCCCCTCCTGCAACGCAGCTTACTAAAATTGTGGCTTGGTCCATTGGTCAGATCTTAACTGGAGGAACCAACAAGCTGCTCAGTTGAACCTCCCAGGAAAACTCTTATTCTGTCTGCACCCACATGCAGCTCAAGTCCTTGTAAGTATGACATCGCAGAATACTTGCACAACAAAGTGACTGACGAAGAGAAATTTAAGCTACTGATGGCTGATTACCACATTGGTAATTCATTTGAGCCAACTGCTACCATTTTTGGAAAGCAAAAGCACTACTTTCAGATGGCATGGATAGATGGATAACCTGGACTGGCTTACAGTGCTTCTCTTGATGAAGAAAGGTGCTTTAGTAACTGGTGGTTGTCACAACTGGAAAAAGGCAACTTCAGACTTCGATGCAGATTTCTTCAACAAAGTGCACGGAAGCAGTTCTAAGGATGGAGGAGCAGGATACGAAACACATGCTGTCTGTGCCACTTGAGCTGACAATTTCAAAGCATTCATGAGAAACAATGATGAAAACATTGGGTATTTTCAGACGTTACAAGATCACAGTGAACCACGGTGAATACGCACCTGTGGTCACTGTGCCTCGAACGTCTGTTTGGCGGCCGCCAGATGTTCACCACGGTCAATCTGCACAAGGGGTCAATTTGAACCACACTTCCTGGGCTAGCCGGGCGAATGTCCTGGGAAGCGTGGTCAAACAGACCCCCGGCAAGGACCAAAAAAAAGTAACGTCTGGCCGCTTGCCACGGCCCGGGATCACCGCTGGGATCCCGGACCGTGGCGCATTCAGCCGGATGCGGAGGCCGCATTGGCCCTGCCGCCCGCCCGTCTCCTCGGAGGTCGGGCGGTGGGGTGCGTGGAGGGGGCGGGGCCGTGCGGCCGCACGTTGCACCGCACGGCCCCGCCCCCTCCCAGATTCCCCACCGGGATCCCCCCGGCACATCTGTTACGGCGTGACCCCGGCGGGGAATGAATGGGTTGATTTCGGTATGGGCCCAATGGGCCCCGTAACGTCTGAAATCACCCATTGTTGTGAAATGCAGCAAGGCCCTTCAAGAAAGGAGGAGCAAGAATTTGAAAGTGCTGACCTCAATAGCAAGCACAATCATTCGTTGTGGGAAGCAAAATCTTGCCCTTCGCGGACACAGTGATGATTCAAAATACTTGAATGACAAGACAGCAAATGGTGGAAACTTTCAGGCCCTCCTTAACTTTCGTATTGAGAGTGGGGATGAAATCTTGCAAAAGCACTTTGAGATGGCAAAAATAAATGCAACATACCGCGTCAAGACAATCCAGAATGAAATTATTTTGATGATTGGAGACCTGATCCACAGGGACATTATTAAAGAGATTTAAAAAGGTGGCAGATGGTTCAGTGTATCAGTTGATGAGGTACGAGATATCAGCAACAAGGAGCAACTGGCTCTCACCGTTCATTACGCTGATGAAAATTGTGAAATCCATGAAGATTTTATGACCTACACTGATGTAAACAGTGAGACCTCTGGCTTGTGAATTTCTGAAGAGATACTTGCCCTCCTTAAGAAACTGGGACTAGATGCTTACAAAATGAGGAGTCTGTGCTCTGATGGAGCTGGCAACATGAGAGGACAAAAGAGAGAAGCAGGGCCCAGAATTGAAATCCAGTTTCCAAAGGCATTGTGGTTTTGTTGTGAGTCCCATCAGCTGAACAGGTGCATTGTAATAGCATCTGAAAATGCCATCATTCGCAATATGATGGGAAATGCAGATGCTGTTGTAAAGTTTTTTGAATTTTCCCCAAAGAGAAAAAACGTTCTTCAGACTGAAATTGAAAAGCTGAATGTAAGGAAAGTCAAACTGATTCGCTTCTGCCATACAAGATGGATTTAACACCATGATGCCTTTGACGTACTGATATCTGTGTATTCAGCTTTAGTCAACGCTCTGGAAGAAATCAGCCAACAAGCAACAAGGCATGAAGTAGCAGGACAGGCAACTGGCCTCTTGAAGTGTGAGACCAGCTTTGATTTTGTGGTGGCCCTTATAGTAACAGCAAAATGCCTACAGTACTTGCGTGTACTAAGTGTTGCTCTTCAAGGCTCAGCCCTAGATGTGGTGAAAGCCATTAGACACGTAAACTATACTCAGCGAGCTCTGCAAGATGTTAGGGACAACATCGATGCACATCATTCAAGATAGTATGAAGATGCTGTTGCACTTGCTGAGACAGTTGGAGTTCAGCCAAGCAAACCATGAAGAAATAGTAGACAGTGTCACAGGGAAAATGTGGAGGCAGACAATCCGGAAAGTTACTAACCCAGAGCAGTTACTGTTCCTTTCCTGAACCACCTCCTTACAGAGATGAGCAATCAATTTTCTCAGCTGCATCAAAGAGCTGCTCTGGCACTACAGTTTATCCCAAGTGTCATGGTTGCAATTGGGCAGGAGAACTGCAGTGTGCCCTCTTAGAGCAGAGAGAAAGCCCACACTCTACCCTGAGGGACATCTTACCCCTTAAGGGGAAACCCATGCAGATAGGAAGTTGCCCTGTGTCTATTTGTGTGTGTTTGTTGGTGTTGGGGAGATTCTTGGTCCCTACCATCCCTTCCCCTCTCCAGTCCTCCCTCTTCCCCCCTACCCCCATGATACTATGGACTTAAGCTACTTCATGGAGGACTTGCCCTCTCCTGACACACTGCCTGCAGAACTGCACACCTGGTCTATTAAATGGAAGAACTCTACTACATTTCCAAAGAACCTTGTGGAGACAACAAAGAGCTGTGATCGACTACTTTTCCCTAATATCAACACAATGCTACGAATATGTGCAACATTTCCCATCACCAGCTGTGAATGTGAAAGATCGCCTTATCAAGACATTCACAAGATCAGCAATGTCAGAAGAGTGTGTGACTGGTTTAGCCTTGATGTATGCATACAGAGGGAGAATTCCACAGCCTTCTAGTGTTGTTGCAGAATTTGCTGGAAGGCATTCAAGAAAAATTGAACTTCCAGATATCTTGAGCACGGATAATGTCATCAGCCCAAACCAGATAAGAGTGGGGGGGAATTGTGTCCCGGGGGGAATGTGAAATGGGTGAACTTTCTGAGGCCCCCCTGGCTACCAGAGCAAATTCCACCCTGAGGGGGAGCAGAGTTGGGGACAGCCTTGACTGGGCTGAGGGGTACTGAAAAGTTGGACCCTGTAGACTAGTTTTAAAAGACTTGCATTAATATCTGGAAACCTAGATTTTAAGCACCACCTAATATTTGACCTTTATTTTGCATACAGCGAGAAGGAGCTGAACAGCAATCCACAGTCGGGGTTGAAGTTCAAGGGCAACAGTGGAAAGAACATCAGTCGGTTGGACGTCCTCACCAAGTCATGAACCAGGTAGGAGGGGATAGTATGCCCTGGAGGGAATGTTGAATGGGTGCCCTGACTCAGATGAGGGTGCTCCAGAGGAGAAGCTGGACCCTACACAGACTAGTTTTTAAAAGCTGTGTATATTTGGAAACCTAATTTTTTAGCACCACCTCATTACTTGACATTTATTTTGCATACAGCCTGATGGATATGAGCAGCAATCCACAGTTGGAGTGAAATGAACCCGACAGCAATGGCGGAGAGACACAACACTTAGCGGGACATCATCACCAAGTGATGCAGCAGGGGACACAGTGGCTCACACCAGGGAATCCAGTTAGGAGGAGGGGGAAGAGTGTGCTATGGAGGGGCTTGATAAACAGTCTCAAGCCCACCTGTCATCAGACTCCCAGAGCAACCCCCCACCCCCCGGAACCATACCTGAGGACAACCTTTAAAAATCTGGAAAGTTAGTTTTTTAAATATAACCTCATTACTGAATTTCCTTGACCTTTATTATGGATAGAAAGGTTATTTTTGTAACTTTGCCTTGATTATTGTTTACTCAGCAATAAAGACTAGCTCCCTAGCCAAGGGTGAAGCTGCCATGGTGTTTGCTTGGCAGTGGGTGGAGATGGAGGTGGGGCCTGGTCACCAGGGTGGGGCTATGCTAACTTTGGACTTCAGCTCCCCCCCCGTCAACATCACCTCTGGGTCTGCCCCTGTAGGTGAAGACTAGGAACTTGTGCAGGATTCATTCAGGAAGGGGGAACCAGTGAAGAGAGAAGAGGAGGGGCTGCACGTGGTCGAAGTGACGGGTGAGGTGGATGACCCTGGCAGTAGAGTTTTGGACAGTGATAAGGGGAGAAAGGTGAGAGCGGGGGCAGCCAGTGAGAAGGAGGTTACAGTAATCGAGGCTAGAGATGACCAGGGCATGAACAAGGTTTTTCGCAGAGGACACAGAGAAAATGGTGAATCTTAGCAATGTTATGGAGGGAGAAGTGGCAGGATTTGGCAACAGAGTCGATGTAAGATTTAAAAGAAAGAGTTGAGTCAAAGATGAAGCCTAAGCTATGGGCTTGGGGAACAGGAAGGTTGGTGACCCCATCAATGAGGATCGACAGGGAAGAGGGAAAGGAAGGATGAGGGGGGAAGATAAGGAGTTCTGTTTTAGTCATGTTGAGTTTGAGTTGACATTAAGACATCCAGGTAGAGATGTCAGAGAGACAGTTGCTGAGGTGAGCTTGAATAGATGGAGAAAGAGAGGGAGTAGAGAGAGAGAGTTGAGTGTCATCAGTGTAGAGGTGATATTGGAAGCCATAGGAGGCAATGAGTTTGCCTAGGGACAGGGTATAGATAGATAGAGAAGAGGAGAGGGCCAAGGACAGAGCCTTGGGGAACACCAACTGAGAGTGGAAGGGAGGAGGAAGTGGAGTTGTCAAGAGACATTGAAGGAGCGGTAGGAGGAGAGTCAGTCAAGAATGGAGCCACGGAAGCCAAGGGAGTGAAGTGAGTCCAGCAAGAGTGAGTGATCAATGGTATCGAAGGCAACAGAAAGGTCAAGGAGGACAAGAAGGGAATAGAGGTGATTAGATTTAGCCACAAGAAGATCGTTTGTAATCTTAGCGAGAGCAGTTTCAGTAGAGTGAAGGGATCGAAAGCCAGATTCAAAGGGGTCAACGGAGGAGTTGGTGGAGAGAAGTCAAGACAGCAGGAGTAGACAACACATTCAAAAAGCTTGGAAGCAAAATGAAGGAGTGAGAGAGGATGGTAGCTAGAAGGTTCAGAGGGGTCAAGAGTGGACTTTTTGAGGTTAGGAGAGAAAGTGGCGTGCTTGAAGGTGGATGGGAAGGAGCCAGTAGAGAGAGAAAGGTTGATGATATGCAGGAGGGAAGGGGCAACAGTGGGAACAATGGAAGTCAGGAGGTGGGAGGGAATGGGGTCAAGGGGGCAAGTGGAAGGGTTGGAGAAGGAGAGCAGGGATGAGATTTCCTCAAGGGAGGTGGGAAGGAAGGAGGACAGGAGAGAAGGAGAGGGAGGAGGGAGAGGGGAGGGAAGAGGAGAGGAGTGGGAAGCTATATCGTGGAAGATCTTGTCTATCTTGGAGGTGAAGAAGGAAGCAAGATCCTGAGCAGAAAGGGAAGAGGGAGGAGGAGGACAGGGGGGCTTGAGGAGGGAGTCAAAGGTGGAGAATAGGTGGCAAGGGTCCCAAGAACAGGACTCAATGAGGGAGGCATAGTAATTCTGTCTATCGAGGGAGACAGCAGAAGTAAGGCAGGATAGACAGAATTTGAAGAGAAGGAAGTCAGCTTGAGAGTGGGATAGGCGCCAAAGTGTTCAGCAGCATGGGTGCAGGAGCAGAAGTGGTGGATACTGGGGGTGAGCCAAGGACAGGGGTTATGGGAGTGGGCAGAGAAGGAGGAGATGGGGGCAAAGGAGTCAAGGGTGGTGAAGAGAGAAACACTGACAGCAGAAATGGCAGAGCCAGGGGAGGAGAAGACAGAGGGGAAAGGGGGGGAGAGAGACCTGGGCATGGACATCAACATGAGTGTTTAAGTCACTGAGGATGAGAGTGGGGGGTATCACCAGAGAGGAAGAAAGTGAGCCAGGACTCAAATTCAGAGAAAAAGGAAGAGAGAGCGCCAAGGGGGTGGTAGATGACAGTGAAGTGGAGATGGAAGGGGGAGTAGAGGCGCACAGAGTGAGCCTCAAAGGAAGGGAAGGAGAGAGCAGTGTGAGGAGAAAGTGGTTGGAATTGACAGGAGTTAGTGAGGAGGAGGCCCACGCCACCACCCTGGACTTCAGGGCATGGCTGGTGAGAAAAAGGAGAGAACCCCAAAAGAGAGGGTAGTTGGGGTGACAGAGTTAGAGGGGGAGATCCAAGTTTCAGTAAGGGCAAGGAGCTCGAGGGGGTGGAAGAGGAAGAGATCATGGATGTAGGTGGCTTTATTGGCAGAGAAGCGACAGTTCCAAAGGGAACAGGAGAATGGGAGATGATCAGGGGGAAGGCAGGGAATTGGGATAAGATTGGGAGAAAGGGAGCGCTGTGGTAGGCCAGAGATAGGGAGGGTGGGGGAGGAGCAGGAGGGGAAGGTAGCCAAGGGGGAGGAGGAAGTGTGAGGAGGTTTGTGAGAAGTGCTTGCCCTAATCTCTCACCTTCCCTTTCCCTCCTTCTCTCCTTTTCCCCTCTCCCCCTCACCTCCTCCTTCCTCTACTTCTCCCTGCTCCTTCCTCCCTCCCTGCCCATCACTTCTCACAAACCTCCTCACCTAGGTAATAGAGAAGAGACAGAGAAGAACAAGGTGGAGAGTGGCTGACCTACTGACCACTGAGGAGCCATCAGGTGGTAGAAGTAGCCTTAAGCTTACCCTTAGCTGCTGTTGTAGTATTCTGCTGGGGAACCTTTTGGCTCGCTGGTCGCTGGAACTCGGGCGGCAGAAAAGCCAAGCTCCAGGAGGGTCGCAGCGTCCTCAGGTGTTGACAGCTGAGGCAGCTGGGAGAGTCTGCAGATGAACTGCAACCTCACCATCAATTCTGCATAGAGTTTTACAGTGGGAGGGGGGGCTTGTTGCATAGGTCTTATGGGTAAAAGGCTTCAGCCAGGGTAGAGCCTGGCAGAAAAACCACTCAGCAAAAGGACCATCTTAAAATGCAGGGGAAATTCAAGAGGGAAAAAACAACAACAACCTTCCCTTCCCCTTAAAATTAGAAGACTGACAGTTTGGGTGGAAAACAAACAGAAAAGGGGCCATTTAAAGAGGAGGAGGCAGCCATGCCCGGTTGGGCTTCTGCATGCTAGGGTAGAGTAGCCATTAACCAACTTGTGGCCTGGCAGAAAAAAACCACCACCTTTTCCGGTGTGGGGGGAAGGACAAAGTTAGAACGCTGGCAATAGGGGTTGGGGACGGGGAAATTTCCAGATGTAAGTTTATTCAGGATCAGGGCTGAACCAAACAGTAACTTAGGGAATTAGTATGCATCACAGTCTTTCAGGTAGCCTTCTTAAAGTCAAAAACCAACTTTCCAGGCTTAACCCAAAGTCCCTCACAGCTATGCAAGAAGCTTCTGGTTGAAGTCTGTCTCTCTCTCTTTCTCTCTCTCTGATTTTGATCTGGCTGCCAAGTCCATATGCAGAGTTTCCGCTCAGCTGCTGCTCTTCTTCGGCTGCTTTCCCACAAGCTGCTTTCACGCCACGGAAGCATGAGTTAATCAACGTGTTGATGTTTTTTACTCTATCTGAAATTTAAAAGTTAATATTTGTGTGATATGTATTATGTATAGATTAACTCAAAGGCATGTGAAAAAATAAGTAATTAATGTCTTTAATTTTAGCGTGTGTGAAGTGATGCAATATATGTTATGACAGAATTGTCATGTTCCTTAAAGATGAGGGGATGATAATTTTGAGGGGGGGGGAAGGATATAAAGAGGGTGAAACATAATGATGTGATGTGGTGAATTTGAAAGTTTAGAACTTAAGGCATGGTGATATTAGATTAGGGAAATGTGAAAATATTACAAATGATTATTTTGCCTTAACTATGAATTTAAAACCTTGGTTTTTAAATTTTGGAATTTAGTTATTTTGGTTACTGCACTTCAGGTGCTGCACATATGCAATAGCACTAATAATATAAAAATAGCTGAACCAACTTCAATAACTGAAATGAAAAATATGAAATGGGTATCTGACAAAACACAAATGAATAGCAGTTATTATCCACTTTGCACATTTGTAGATAAATTCATGATACATTTATCATGCCTACTTGTCAATAAATTAGCACAACTGCAGCAGCTGGTTGGTATGGTTAAAACTGATAGCAGGGTTATTCTCAGAGTGTTCCAGTCACTGATGTGCCATCAAGTCACTAAGACATAATGACAAAGGGAATTAACAGTTCTAGAATTTTTGTCTGGATAAAGCAAATTTAAAAGATTTATTTATTTTCATGAATATTCATTTAATCACTATTCAGTGGCAACCCTTCTACCTAAATAACTTAGTTTGTGGATAAGAACAAAACAGGTGATGTCTCCTAGCTTTGGATGGTGTTTTAGAAGATTGCACAGGGACAGGGAATCTCTTGTGGAAGGAAAACCTCAAGGTCTTGCTACAAGATTAACCTATTTGAGAACTGAATTGGAAACCAAACTGCATTTACCATGGCTACTTGTCAATAAGTTGGCACAACTGCAACAGCTGGTTGGTATGGTTAAGCAGGGTTATTCTCAGAGTGTTCCAGTCACTGATGTGCCATCAAGTCACTAAGACATAATGGCCAAGGGAATTATCAGTTCTATGATTAATCTCCTCTGAGTTCTAGTCCCATTCACTTAGAACTGGGGCAGCAACAACAGTAGCAGCGGCAGACTTTGGTCTGGAAGTGATCTGGTCCATTAGGGGTTGTGATTCTGAGACATTACAGGTCCATCAGGCAATTGCCTATGACAAAATGCATGATAATATCTCTTCCTTTCTGTTCTCTATTAGAAGCCTGAGCATTTCAGACCCCTTCTCAAAATATGGGGTCACAACATAGTTTGGTGGGCACACAATTAGGTTACCAGGACACCACAGAATACCTAGTTTGGAGAATTGGCTTCTTGCCAAGAATTGATAGAATGAGAACAAGTTCAGAATCAGCTGATTCTCTGCCCGTTCTCATGCAAATTCATTTGGCCGAATATCGGCACTGCGTATACGCAAAATGATCACTGCAGCCATTTCTGCGAGTTTGCCCCTGTCAGCCATTCCAAGCATGTGCAGACTGTTTGGAGGGGAACAAGAATCTTGTGATATTCTTGGGAACCCTCAAAACACTCTCTACGCATGCGCAAAATGGCCAACAGTGGCCGTATATGTGCAGAAATGACTGCAGCAGCCATTTTGTGCATGTGCAATGCACACATGAGAATTTCAAAAATTTCAGCAAGGTTCTCGTGATATCTCACACGGGGGCTGTGAGAATCTCATGCGTTTTCACAAGAACGCACAAGATTCTCGTTTCAGCTCTACTAATCACTTTAGGTTGATCAGAAATGCTAGAGCAATTGGAAATATTGGAGAAGTGCAGTCTATCTGTCTAGGATAGATGGGGCCAGAAAAAAAGATAATAAGGGTGTTAGATGGGAGGTCACTTATGGGGGATTCTGTGACTAGTCATAGGAGAAGGATTAGTTTGTTTCCTGAATCATTCATGGATAGTGGTGTGCACTTAACTCAACTGAAGAGCAGACCGCTGTATTAAAGACACTGGGATTGGAGTTTTGAAAGATTTCAGCATCTCCTCTGCTCTGAAACAGAGGTGACAAAGCCTCTGGGGCCTTCTGAAGGGACAGGGTAGCGTATCCTGAAACCAAAGTAACTGTGTTACAACTGGAGATTATAAGGTGTATGCCATTCAGAAGGCATTTCCTTATGAGATGAAGAACTTCAGACAACTCTTTTTAATACTTGCCAAGCAAGAGGTAGGGTTGCATGTTAACTTAGTATGGAGGTCTTATATATCATGACTACACAGGCAGTATTTTCCATTATTTCCCTCTGGCAGGGAGAGGAAGATAGTATTTGAACTGGGAACACTGAATGGGAGTCACAGACTGATGTGACTTATCACTGGGGAAAGCTGGGTTCCGATAGTATGTGGACTGCTTGGCCAAATAAACTGAAGAATGTGTAGCAATAGAATATAGTTTTATTGATATCTTATGTTTTCCTGGTCTGGACAAAAGAAGCCAGACCTAACTTTGGTCAAGCAAAGGCAAAGAGCAGAGAGAGGGTCCAGAACAGACAACAGGCCTGAGATTGTGATGGAATTCAAGCTGAGATGACTCAACATGTGGATAAGGCTCCACCAGCATACTGACAAAGTCATAGCCAGCCACTTAACATATGCTTCCTGCTCAACACCTAGGCCGCTTTTAGACGTGCAGTTGTGATCAGGCGCGGGACCGGCAAAACAGCCGAGGCGCTGTTTTAGACGAACCGGAAGCGGAAGTTGTGCGCGTGATCCGGGGCCGTGCATTCTTTGCCGACCGCGAGCGAACGACCCTGATCTCTCTGGGGTGACATACGCGGCCGGAAAAGAATGCGCGGCGCCGGATCAGGCGCACAACTTCCGCTTTCGGTTTGTCTAAAACAGCGACGCGGCTCTTTCGCCGCTCCCGCGCCTGATCCAGCTGCACATCTAAAAGCGGCCCTAGAGTTGACAAACAAAACCCATTGTGAACAGACAAATGGGACATTTGCAACTCTTGCTACTGATTTCCAGGCCAGGAAAAGAACCTTCAACTAAAAGATAAAGATGCTAATATGCTCAGAGCCCTTCCTCCAAGGAAGACTCTCTACTGTTATGCTAAAGAACTGTGTGATGTCACCATGACATGGCATCTTGCTATTACTGACCTGTACCTCAGAACTGTAGAAGAGACCTGGTCATGCAACATAGCTTTGGGGTGAGGGCTGGTGGTCACCAATTTAGTGAATAATGTGGCTTCACTCCCTCCTGACCTTGCACACATGGATCACAACTTATCTTCGCTCGCCAGCAGCTCTACTCTCCAGCACCAAAGGGCCCTCTCTCAGTCTTTCCCCTGAATCAGCCTGTGTGCTTCCAGGATTTGGCCAGTCACAGGACACGTAAGATATCTTTATCTGGGGACTATCTGTATAATACTGTGTGTGTAATATAATCTTGCCAAGAATAGAAAACCAAAGTGTGCCCTTCCAATAAAGTGTTGTTTTGTACCACATTAGAGTGGTGTTTTAGGACGATCTCGATCCCAGTATTTGATACAAATGGAGCACTGTGCCAGAGGTCACACTTCACTGATAAACCTGAAGCCCTTGAAGGGTGAGATGAACTGCCAATTGGATGAGATGCCTTGTGTTGGCAGATTTTTGTTAAAGCTGTGGCCCCTCTCCTAAATCTTATTTGTTAAAGCTGTCGTTACATCTCCTAAATCTTATTCTATCTCCCTGAGACAAAAGCCATGGGTTCACAAAACTGGGACACAATCAGACAAATAAGTATTATTCCCTCAATTAAATGACTACCTTGATAGCTAAAGTCATAAGCACTTTTTCCTCGGTATGTGTAGTATATTTTATTCTTCATTAAAATTTCAGGGAATAAGAAATTCATTTTATATACCTGAAAGATTAGTCAGGTGAGGTGAAGATGGTATCACAGCACCTAAAAATATGATACATATTGTTATTTAAAACTTCAGCTGCCATCTATAATGAATGTAGCAATTATGAGAATAAAAAGGGTATAATTTGTGTTTCTAACCATGTATCATCTTAGCAAGAAGATTAAGACTTTAAAAGGGAGTTGTTTCATACCGCAAATATGAAAGTGAGCTTCAGCAGTTAGTTTACAGCTGTAGTATAAATGTATTTGTTTAGAGTTTATTTGCATACAAAGCAAACATACAGGAAAATAAATCTTTTTAAAGGAAAAAAACAAGATTCAATGACTAACATTTTTTCATAATAGAGAAGCAAAACTTTTAAAATGTGTTTGTGAATTAAAGATTTACCTGTTGAAAGCCTGTAATTTCCATGTTTTAAAGCCAAAATAAGGTATTTATGTGTTGAAAGTCCACCCCCATGTCATTTCATACTATGTGTTTGGGTGAGCTCCAGCAGCCAGCCAGCCTCTGTGGGGCTGATCCCAAGCCCTGCAGTTCCTGTGCACAGCCACGCTCGCAGCTATGTACAAATTATGTGGACCTCCATTATGGGCACATTGTGCCTTGCTGAACCCACGTACATATGGCATGTGGAATCTGCAGGGCATGGGATTGTCCCTTTGGGTTCTTTTTGTTTATGGTGGGGACCCACCCCTGTCTTGCGATTGTACCACTGTGAGCCAGTACTCAACTGAAGATATCAGAAGTCTGTTTATACTAAACAAAAGTAATTCATCCAGTCTGGCTGGTTCCTGAGATGACCCATGTACATAGCATGAAATGACAAAGGAGTGAGCTCTTTTCAGAATATGCTTGATTTTTTTCGTGAGTTGAGACTTATCTCTGAATAAAAATATTTTTTCTTCCTTTAAAGAAATGCAAAACACAACCACTATTTAACCAGCCATAGGATTTATTCTAGGGATGAAACGCATTCTTGATATTTTCTCATTTTTCAGTAGCAATCACGTTTCATGGTTCATTCAAGAAATGAGAATAAACCGAGAAATGGTTCAGATTCCAGTAAAAAAAACAACACAGAAAATACAAAGAAAAATAAATTAAAAAGTACTTACATCAGGAATGTTGGCCTCCAGTCTGGTGGCTACTTGTTGCTCCCTATCTCAGTTCTGTATTCTGCAGAGAGCTGAGCTTGCTCTCTGCCTCCCAAGCCATGCTGCACTCTGCAGAGCTTAGCTGAGATCTGACAGTAAATTATCTGAGTGGGGAGGGGAGCAAGGAAATCTATTCTCAGCTGTGTGCAAGACTCCACTCAGTCCCCATTTCCAAGAGGACTGATATATCAGGGAAGCACACAGTGCATCTCTGCTTGGTGCCCCAGGAAACAGAGGCTGATTAGGGTTTTGTGCACAATTGGGAAGAGGCTTAACTGCTCCCCTCTGCCACACTCCCTTTCACTCAGGGGTCACACACTGTTGCCAAAACATACTTATTCCACTTGTGTATGGAGTCAAACCACCTTTTCACTGCTGCTGCAATCTCATAGCCAGGGCCACCATACCTGATAGGAGTTACTCCTCTCCTGCCCCCTCATCCTTCCCCTTCCCAAAGCCTTCCAATTTGTTACAAGTATGGTGATGAGGGGGATCACCTGGATGAAGGTGGCCATCATTGTACTCACTGCCTCATTGGCATCATTGAAGTGCTTGAGGATATGCAGCACCTGAACCATTACCCTTCACTGTGCCTGGGTTACCCTTGTTCCACCCCTATTTCACCCACCAGGGCAACCTCATGTAGTATGCTCTACTGCTCCACCAGCCACTCCAGTATGTCCTCGTAGAGTTCCACCTGGTGCCCACATCTTGCACCAGGTGATGCTCTCAGATGCCAGTTGCCACCTGTTTCTCCCTCAAGAGTTGACTGCCCTTCAGTCTCTTGTGGAAGTCAACGCTAATCTTGGCAGCCTTTACAAGGGTAACAATGAGACTGCCACTTCCTTCCTCTGGGAAGACATTCTTGACAATCAGGTGAAGGGTGTGTGCCATGCACCTGATGCCTCTTTAATTCCCATCCTCAATAGCTTTCATTATTTTAGTCTCATCTCCAGTGATGAAACCCCCCGTGGTGGCAGGTACCCCAGCTAGCCACCCTTCTGGCATACCATTCACTGCCTGAAGGGTGTTTCTGGAGGAGTGGATTATGTCCAGGCTCTGGGTATGCAATAGTGCCAACTGTAGCCTGCCCCATGGCAATTTCTGCCTCCTGAACCTGGCACCCGTAGCGTGCTGTGCAGTTATGCTTCTCTAAATGTCAGAGGTGAAGTGCACAGTGGACCCCCTGCACTAGGCAGCTACTGCTTTACTTTTCCGCTGGCACTTAGATGGCACCAGGGCAGTAGATGGTCGGAGGGCAGTTTATAACTGGGGACCACTAGTGCCACACCTGCTGAAACCCCACACTCTCAACTAAAGAGAGGGGCTTGTCATTCAGAGCAATAATTTATTCATTTATTCACATTTTAATCTCACCCTTCTCCACAGACTCGGGGTGACTTACAACTTTTATTAAAAATATAAAATGCAATAAAACACATTCAAATCTCTTAAAACCCCAACATCACCCCAGCCATCCACTTGTTCCATCCTTTAGCCTCCACCTACCACCTGTCAACTCAGCCTCAAACCCCACTATCCAACCCACACAACCCTATTCCTGCCACCCAACTTCTGGCCAAACAAAAAGGTGTTATATCTCGTGTGAAAGATGAACAGGCTTAGGCGGACATCCAAGGGAAGGGAGTTCCATAAATGTGGGGAAGCAACTGAGAACATCTCTCTGCATGCCCTTGTTATAACAACTTCACAGGCAGCTGGCACTTGCAAGAGGGCACCCTCGGCTGACATCAGAGGTTGCAATGGGATAGAGAGGAAGAGGCGGTCTTTCAGATACCTGGGGCCCAAGCCATTTAGGGATTTACAGGTTAAAACCAGCACCATGTATTGTACCCAAAAGGCTATTGGTAGCCAATGCAGACTCTGGACCACTGGTGTAATGTGCTACTGATGACCCGTCCCCGACAGAAGGCAGGCCGCAGCATTCTGCACCAACTGGAGCTTCCAAACAGTGTTCAAGGGCAGCCCCATGTAATGCATTACAGTTGTCTAGTCTCAAGGTTACGAAGGCATGGATGATGGTGGCCAGATCTGAATCTGATAGAAACATTGGCAGCCTTCTCACCAGATGAAGTTTGTAAAAAGTGTTCCTGGCCACTGCCACAACCTGACAATCCAGGCGTAACAATGGATCCAGGCACACCCCAAAGCTGCAAACCTGCGATATCAAGGAAGGCCGGACCCCATCAGTGACAGGGGTTCCCACCTCCTTTAGGTCACAAGACTGGTCAACCATCATTACTTTGGTCTTGTCTGGATTCAGCTTCAATTGACTTGCCCACATCCAGTCCCCAACGGCATCCAGTCACTTAGTAAACATCAAGTCTTCAGGACTTGGGTCAGATGAAAAGGAGAGATAAAGCTGGATGTCATCCACATATTGATGGCACCACAGTACAAATCTCCAAATGTTCTCACCCAAGGGCCTCAGATATACATTGAACAGGAGTGGGGACAAGAGGGAACCCTGCAAGACACCATAGGGGAGCTCCTGAAGGGATGACGAACCACCACCCACCACCACCATCTGGGCTTTCCCAGCCAGGAATGAGCAAAGCTACTCAAGACCATCCCACCATCATTCTCGATTTAACCAAGCCAACCACGTGCACCTGAGACCTCGCATCTTCATGAATGTTACATCTCTTATCTCTCCTTCTGTTCCCCTTCCTTCGTCTCCTCTCACCCCCTCTGTCTCTCAGATTGTAAGCCCTAGTACAGGGTCTGTGTCTATTCCATTACTTTGTAAAGCACCAGGTACAATGCTGGTACTATATAAATGCTTTCTAATAATAATAATAAAGAGTCATCACATGCACCCCAGTCAGGTCCCACAGCTGTGTTAACACCACCCCATGGACAACGGTATTAACGGCCACCAAAATATCTAACAAAATCAACAAAGTAAAATTCCCCCTGTCGATTTCCATGTGGAGATCGTCAACCAAAGCCACACCCAAGATGAAAACTGATAGTATCAAGATGTGCCTGGAGCTATTGAGCAACCACCCACTCAATAACCTTCCCTAAAAAAGGAACGTTTGAGACAGGGCAATAGCTGGAGGAGGAGCCAACATCAATATATGTTTTTTTCAGCAGGGGGCAGACACCATCAGTGCTGAGACCATTAGGTGCCCTTCCCCCCATGGGAGGCATTGACAATCCCAGCCAGCAACGTCCCCAGTGTCTCATAGCTGGCTTTCATCATCTAGGACAGCCACAGATCTAATTCACAACTGGTTGCCCACTCCAAGCACATCCCTCTGCATTGGAAGGTGAGATTAAGTGAAGCTAATCGAAGAAAATTGGATGAAAACGGGTCTCCTCAACCCCAAACTCTGGCTCTCCACTCAAACTAGCAGCATCCAAGTTGAGACAAATACAGGTGACTTTGTCTGCAAAGTCACCCCCACCCACCTACCTAGTAATATGTATTGACACTGGGAGCCATCCTTCCTGTGGCCGCTGCCCCCACCCCAGCTATTTCACAGTATCCTAGTGCTGCACATTGGTTTCAGAACAACCCTGTGCCTCTGCTGCCCTTTCCTTGCCCTGAGAGGAGGAGGGTCAGCCCACAGGAGCAAACCCACTAGACCCCACTGACCCTGCCTGTGCTTTCAGAATACAGTCATATGGCAGGTTCTCATGTGCCAATGCATGCCTGAATTGCTGAGGTGTGCCTAGCCTTGCCCATAATTAATTTGGGCCCAGAAGTGCAGACACTCCACCAGTTGGGGATGCTTCAACTGGCAGAAGTGCTCCCACATGAACAACTTTCAGGATGCTTCTCCCACCTCCTGCCAGTGAGGACTGCTGCCTTCTCCCTCAAGGAGGAGGAGACAGATGAGGGCGGAGGAGTAGGAGTAGGACTGCCTTCTTAACTCCCCGCGCTCCCTAAATCTTCCACCAAAGGGGAATAGGGGCACAGGCTGATGCTGCTGAAGGGGAGGCCTATGGAAAGGGGAGTCCACCCTGTTTCTGCCACTGCTACCTGTTTTGGGTTTGAAAAGGATGCACTGCAGCCTTCGCTACCCCTACCCTCCAGTGACACTAGTTGAAGGTTGCTGGGGCTCCTTGTCTCCACCACGAAACCTGCTGAAACCTCTTCCCCTGAGAAGCTTTATATAGAGGAAATGTTGGCCATCTAGTCTTTGTAGGTGGGCTGAAATGTCCACACCCTTGCCTTTGGACTCTGCTTCTGCCCATGGACTTGGCTGCCCCAGAAACAACTCTCCTTCCCTTTCTCATTCCAATGTATATAATTATCTGGATACAGCTATGCTGCAATATATACTGTAATATATATTTGTAGCAGGTCCCACTTTCACTGTGGGTGAGTGTATGCAGGATCAGGGCCCAAAGTAGAATGTCACTCCAGGGCTTCGTATAAACAGAACTTATTCACATACAAAGTACAGTCCCAGGACAGGCACCAAACCTCTGGCCAGTCATAGTCCATATGCTAGAGCCAAGTCTAACCAGAACCAAAGTCGCAGACTAGCTCTTTAGGCAACTCACTTTCCTTGTTCTTCTCATCAGGCTTCACACTTTATGGCTTTCTAAGTCAACATCCATTCACACCACTGCTGGCAGAGATGCATACTCCACAACAGTCAAGAGCAAACTATCTCCCTGCTTCCTGTTTCTCCTCTTTTTATTCATCAGGCCATGCCCCAAACATAGCCACTTCCTGCTTGGTGGCTGTTTTAAGGACTCCACATGGCAAGTGCCATTTTGTGGCTCAGCCCTGTCACACACCTTCCCCCCAAGATGGGATTACTATAAGGTGAGTCCATCTGACAAGCTGATGACCACACACAATTGCATTCAGGAGTCTAGCACCCTGAATTGGGCTTTAATGTCCTCTGGCCTCCACTTCTCCCCTTCTTAGCCAGGCCCATTCCACTGGGTGTAGTAGTGATCAGAGCTACTTTCAGCTCATAATCTTAGCAAATTTGTCTCCTGCCAGGGAGGTATATCTCCACCTGGTGTACAGTCTAGTTAATCCTTCATGGGATTGGGAGGCCAGCCCACCACACCTTTCCGGACACTAACCCTCTCCCCCCCGGGACCCTTATGACCTAGTTAGGCCCATTGTCAGATATACCATAATAGCATCCCCTTCCCAGGGGTTACAGCTGGCATATGTTTAGTCATAATTTCTCCCATCAAGGAGGAATCCTCCACCTGATGTACATGCTATCAAGCCTCTACATGTATTTGATAGCTTGTGGGCCTCCCCTGCCAGGCTTTACAATTTAGGGTTTCCTTCAACTCAGGCTCTTCCTTGCTTCACAGAGCTACCTTCAGCTATTTAATATTATCCCCTTACTGGGGTAGGAGGCAGGCACACCCATTCCTTCCTAACCTCCCAGCCCTAGGACCCTTTAATCAGGAACACTCCTTGAAACATAATCCCAGTAACTCATAAGTGCATATAACATAAACATCCATGCATTTCCCAGGGCTTATCATTTACTCTTTTAGGTTTCCTGCAACCTTTATAACCCCCATGACATGTCTGGCCATGATTCTACAATCTTCTCCTTACCTTCCTGGCTCCCCTTAGCCAGTGACAAGTTCTCTCATCTTGCTTCAGCCAATCTTCAATTAAGTGTTAGCTAGCAGCCATAGTTTCAACTTCTGCAGTACCTGCTTATCAAGGTCTCCGCTCTCTACAGCTTGGCCTACTTTTTTTCTTAGTTCTTTTCCCATTAGTCTCATTATATCACAGCAAAGCCATCCTTTCTTTCTATTCCTATGGCACCCAGTCAGTCCCAGGGATGGGCAAACACATCGCAGTTTGGGTTTGGCCGTTCTGTTCGGCTGCGTTCGGTTCGGCCATTCTGTTTGGCTGCGTCCGGTTCGGCCGTTCGGTTTGGCAGTTCGGTTAGTTCGCCGGGTTCGGCCGTTCAATTTGGCTGTTCTGTTTGGCTGTTCGGCCATTCTGTTTGGCCATTCGGGAAATGTTATGGGTGGTTTTTTTGTTTTTTATATGGTTTTTTGGTTTTTTATTGGGCTTTATATGGTTTTCTTTTGTTTTTATTTGGTTTTTTTGTTTTTATATGGGTTTTTTTAATTTATTTTTTTATCTAATATTATATATATATCTATATATACTAAATCTAACTGCTATTAACTATTCTAAATGCTATGAACTAAATGGATTATCTAATAAGTACACAGGCCTACTCCTACAAACACTAAAATTAAATCACTAATGCTATTTCTATCACTAAGCTAGCTCCTACAACTACTATCCCTAACCTATCTATCTATCTCTATATATCTATATCTCGCTATCTCTATATATATGGGATGGGGGGGAAATCACAAACACAAGGTTTCACTTTAAGGTTTAAGTTTCATCTCAGTACAAAACTGAAATGAAACTTAAAGCAATCTAATAATCCTACTCAACGCCTGCTGTTCAGGAACAGTGACTAGCTCAGAAGGTGTTGGGAAGGAGGAAGGCAGATAGTTTCATTTCTTGCAAGCCTCTCCACCTCTGGTGCCTGGAAGTCTGCTCCTCAGTGACTAGTACTATCCCTCCCTGTCACGTTTGACCTTACAGTGAAACTTTTTTTGCCACCCGAACTCACCCGAACGTGATCCGAACTGACTGAACTGTTTGGTCATTTTGACGTTCAGATTGAGTTCGGTTCGGCCAGTTCATGTTCGGAAGTTTGGTTTGGTTTGGTTTGGTCATTCAAACAGGCCAAGTTCGGTCCGAACTCCGAAATTCTGAACCGCGTTCGCCCATCCCTAGTCAGTCCATGCCTTCTGACCCACCTTTGCGCAACCATTTAGGGAAGATATCCCTTTCCCCCCGCCCCCTTATAGAAAGGGTTTTCTGTCACCCCTCTACCTTTTTGTTCTAGGCCTTCTCTAAGCACCATTGCCTCTTTATTCACTCTCACTCTTTGTTGTTTTTCCCTTTCCAATTCCTTTTCTAGTCTATCCTTTGCTGCAATTAAGCACTCTGCCTCTTCTGGACTATTCCTCAGTTCAGCCTATACCTTCCCATTCTACCCCGGAGCACCTCTGTAGGGAGTGTATCCCCTTTTCCACCTGAGCAGTAATGTCTGTATATAGTGCTCCAGGGCTTAAGGACTCAGCTTCCTTTATCTGGTTTGAAGTATCCCTCTCAATGTCCTGAGGTATTATCTCCTCCAAAATTAATCCTTCTGATTCCTCGTCCTCGAGGAAAGGCATTGAGTCCTCCTCCTCTAAACCAAACCTTCCAAGATCTTATCCTGTCTTTCTCTATATCCCTCTTTTTAACCTTTCCACCTCTTTCTTCAGAGCCTCATTTTCCTTTACCACCTTATGGCCTTCCCTTTCCTAAAGGCCTCTAATTTCTCCTGAGACAGGTCAGTCTGTGTACCTCTATCCTGGAGTTCCCTCGTACAGCCTTGCACTACCGTTCTTCACTTCTCTAGGGCTTCCAGGGTTAAGCCCATTTGTGTCATTTTATTTTTTCCTTGGCCCTCTAGCCCTTGTCTTTCTTGTCCCCTTCTCCCAGGACAGGTGTTCCAGCTGGTTAAATGCCCAGCTCATTTTCTGCCTGGTTTCAAGGGTTAATATCTCATGATCTCTATTATCGAGTCTCTCTCAATATCCCTCAAGGGAGATTCTATCCCTCATGATTCCTGTATCCCCACATCCTTGGCACAGCTTAATATCTTGACTCCCAGTTTCACAGTAGTCATACAGTGTCTCTCTCTATTTCCACTGGGGTTTGAGATACGTAGGGCTCCCTGATGGCTGTGAGCAAACCCTCCACAAATGTCCTATCTGGCCACAGTTGTGACACTTCTGGCCACAGTTGTGACACCTCCCCCAAGGGGTCCCCAGTACTTGCCACTTGGCAGCCTCCTTCTCTTCTTGTCTGGTTGTTGCCTCAGCTTGGGTTCTACAAAGCCCCACAAGCTGAGCTCTTGCCTCCAAGGGTGCAATCCTCTTGTCGCCATCTTTCTTCTCACCTCCAGGATCCACAAACTTACTTTGAGTTGGGGTGAACCTCCAGGCTCTAGCACACTTGAGCCCTGAGTCCTTGGACAAGCTCTTTTGTCCCCCTCCATTGGGCACAATCCTCTTTGGGTGCAATCCTCTACCTCTGCGTGCAACCTTTTACTGCACTCCCATGCTCCAGGATCTAATCACCTTTAGGGAACATTAGGGGTGGGACTACTGGATGATCCAGTATCCAATACTGTAGGTTTTTTGTGTACCGGCAGTATTGGATTATCCCGGTAATCTGGGGGAATTTTTTCCGGATTTTTTTTATATTGCAGCCATTCAAATGAATGGCCGCAATGTAAAAAAACAAACACAGAAAACCCCCCAAACACTTTCCCTCCCCCATCCAGGCTGTGCGGGTGGAAGGGGGACACCCCCCACCCACCCTGCCCAGCCTGGATTTTTTTTTAATTTTTTTTTCCCTAAGTCCCTGGGCTTCAGGCTGCCGCTGGTGACCCAGACCCCACACCGGCAGGTAAGTGTACCGGTCCCATTGATCCCTGGGGTGGTGGTGGTTGTTTAACACCCCCCCACCCCAGGGATCACCCTACCTTGCTCACCCAGGGATCACCCAGTACCTTGGCTTTAGCTCCGGGTGGCGGCAGCGGCGATCCGGCATCCGGCTTCAGCTCTGCTGTGGCTGCTGGCTTCAGCACGCTAGTGACGTGTACTAGGCCTTCTGGGGAAATTCCGGGTTCCCCGGAAGGTCTAGAGCTAGTTGTTGTTGTAAGCGAGGAGCAAGTGAATAAAGTGGCCTGTGGTGTTACTGTTAAGGAGACTAGGCTCATTATTTCAAATGCACCCATTTATGGTGGGTCACAACACAAGGCTTTTGGGAGGTGTAATTTCAAAGAAAGGTCTGTCAGCCACTTGCTAAAGCCCATGGAGGTTCATAGCTAGTACACTGGGGGCTTTTGGAAGGTGTAGTCCCTAAGAACCTCACATACTGTGGGGCTAAAACGAGCACCCATCAGGTGTCCTGAAGGAAATCTATTTTGCCTCAATTTTCTCTGTCAAGTCAAGCACTGTGGATGCCCCTGGGTATACCCTTCTGCACGGGTATGCCCAGCTCTACTCATTGTACTAGGCAATGTATATATATATAGTCTGAGAGCAGTCCTTTTCATGAAATGCCCATATTCTAAACAAAGAAGTCACACAAGCCACATGTTTTGTACCATTTTGTTTTGTACCACAAAACAAAGTTTTGTATCATTTTATGAATTACACAGTGTAAAAACAGATGTGCGGCCGGGCGTCCCAGGGTAGAAAATCGTGGGTGACATGGCTTGGATCAGGTTGGGGCACCGAACTGACATACCCATGACTGAGGAGCCATCCCACCATGTGCATGGGCCAGTTGGGACTGAGAGCACAACAAACATGCAGATGGATGAGCCCACCCACCCCCTGATCCCAGTGCCCCACTCCCTGCCATGATGGACAGCCATAGCAGCAAATGGCATAGCCATGATGTCTGGCCCTGGCGGCTCCTGGCCCAGGGCAGGTATGGCACACTGCAAGAGATGTGCTAGCCTGCTGTGGCCCACTTGCAGTGTGCTGTGGCACACTGCAAGAGATGTGCTAGCCTGCTGTGGCTTAGGGCATGAGCGGCCCTAAGCCCGGGCTGTGACCTCAGAGCTTGGGCTGTGTCCCTAGTAAATCTATCTGCCACCACTCTTCAGGGCAATCCCAAGCCAACGTTTGATGGCACTTGTTTATCCATGTTTCCATAGGAAATCTGTGACAGAGTCAAAAAAAAAAAATGAAACAAGATTTTCTGATTAGCATTGAAGTACCATAACTAAAATAAAAAACCCTTCCTGTTGAGTATATTCGTGAAACATGCTAGATGTGCAGAAGTTAAAGAAAGTCTTACTATTACATTTAGCTTATGTGGCATGTTTATCAGGACATTGTATCAATCATACGTTGATTGACTATATTTTCCAGCTGTTTCATATTTTAGTCTCTTTGCACTTGAGGAGAGAGAAATCACACTGACAGATTTACCAGCTGTTCTTGCTGTTTCCTTGACTGGTTGTAACGCTCAGGGGGGGATGTTTGTTCCTTCATGAATTATGAAAGACTAATAAAGTAGATAGTACGGTTCTGAGGTTTTATAATAATTGCCATGTGGCTGCTCTCTTTTAACCTCAGAGCTTTGGTGATCTTTCTAAGAACTAACAAGTGCCTAAAACTGTCTGATGTATTAAAGTTTTTTAAGCTGATGATACGTTAGGCTTGTGGAAAAGCCATAGAGCCCTGAATTGTAAAACCTCCCATGACACATAAACATATATAATACAAAATATGGCTTGTGCTTTACCATGTATTTGCTGCTATGTTGTTTTGAGAACAATGTTTGATTTAAACTGTATGAAAATGTCACTATGTACAGATGAGTCTGCATATTGAAAAGCCATATGATAAACAGCAGTTATTAAACACTTTTGATCAATAGAGCTCCATTATGACCATTATGCATCACCATAGAGACTTCTCCCCACAATCCACTTCCCTCCAGCGGCTTTCAAATAGCAGCCATTTAAAAAGATACAAAACATTCCGACAAAGAAATGTTTCCTTCTTTCCTCTCAAATGTGTGATTTCAATAAAGTAAAATTGAGAATCCTGGACTGCTGGAGGGCAAACTCCACTCTTGGTCATGTGGAATTTTTAAGGTATGACATCCCACTATCTATTTCAGCTAGAAATGGGATCATTGGAAAGGTGAGGTCTGCTCATTTAAAATAGAATAACTGGTTCTTCTAGTCATGGTAGATTGTATGACCACGTATATTTCTTCTGATTTGCTACAATTAATAGCAAATTAAATTTGCACAAGTGACAACAGATCCAAAACAAATGAAACCTCAAGAAGAAAACAACAAACTGTGAGCTTTGGGGGGATAGGGGGGAACGCAGAGGCCAGCCACGTGGGCTGACCTGTCCCCTCCCCCCCACCCGGAAGTAGCTGGGGGCTTAAAGCCCCGGGGCCAGCGGCTGAGCTGGGAGCCTGCTGGGACTTGTCATCTTACCTGCCTCGCTGCTGGTGTGGGGGGCTCTTGGAGCTCTGCCACCGGCGGGGGGGGCCTGTGCTCCGCTGCCGCTCCTGCTGCTGCCGCTGCTGTTCATGGTGCCCTGTGGGAGGAATAAGAAAACAACAAACTGTGAGATTTGGGGGGATAGGGGGGAACTCAGAGGTCAGCCACGTGGGCTGACCTGTCCCCTCCCCCCCACCCGGAAGTAGCTGGGGGCTTAAAGCCCCGGGGCCAGCGGCTGAGCTGGGAGCCTTCTGGGACTTGTCATCTTACCTGCCTCGCTGCTGGTGCGTGGGGCTCTTGGAGCTCTGCCACCGGTGGGAGGGGGCCCTGTGCTCCACTGCCACTCCTGCTGCCACCGCTGCTGTTCATGGTGCCCTGTGGGAGGAATAAGAAAACAACAAACTGTGAGCTTTGGGGGGATAGGGGGGAACGCAGAGGCCAGCCACCTGGGCTGACCTGTCCCCTCCCCCCCACCCGGAAGTAGCTGGGG